>CAUZLF010000753.1:0-158192 GCA_963580285.1 Lucinisca nassula | reverse complement strand
CCTCTCTCTCTCTCTGAAAGTGTTTTTGTTTGATTTCAGGTTTAACGTCCCCGTCAACACTGTAAAGGTAATAAGATCATTTTGGAGACGTTGTTTTCAATTTTGTGGGACTTTTACCCGACATTTGGATGAAATGACATCTCAAGCCCTGTCGCCCAATTTGAAACCAATAGGGTTTATTAGCGTGTAAGGTCCGCCTCGCACCGCGGTTCCTGGACAGGCTTAGATCGTTTAAGCGGTTTACCAGTACTAGTGTGTGGGCCGGATTCAGCTCTGCGTGGAAGCATTTTGCAGCCCATATATTTCTTCAAGCCCCTATGGGCTCTGAAAGTGCCATGTCCAACATGTTGCTCAGTGTTTTCTCTCTCTCTCTCTCTCTCTCTCTCTCTCTCTCTCTCTCTCTCTCTCTCTCTCTCTCTCTCTCTCTCTCTCTCTCATTATGGGCTAGCGCACCACATTGGGCCAACATCGGGCCGACAGCGATACGACGTCGCCATGTCGTATCGCTGTCGGCCCGACGTAGGCGTAGTTCAGATGATTCACACACACACACACACAACACACACACACACACACACACACACACACACACACACCATTACCTACATGCTGCTCATTAGTCTCTCTCTCTCTCTCTCTCTCTCTCTCTCTCTCTCTCTCTCTCTCTCTCCTCTCTCTCTCTCCTCTCTCTCTCTCTCTCTCTCTGGCAGCGTTGTCAAACTTAGTTGCAGAGATGAATGCCTTGACCTGCTCCATCCTTCGAATGAGGATGTAGGTGAAAATCTTGATCCTGCCCAAACAGCACCAAAAAGATTGTTTTTCTTCTACACTGTTTTGTAGAAGTAAAAGCCATACAGGGCTAATGTTATTTGTTAACGGTATAAGACAGAAAATAAATATTCTATGTATATATCGTCGGGCCGACGCTTGACCGACATTCTACGCTGACTGGGTGCCTTCCATTAAAGTTAAAGACCCCTACCTCAGTTTAGTTTTGTATTGGACTAACGGCCCAGTCAACACTATTTTATGTCGTTTTTGAGCCGGTCAGTTTACCTGTCCACACTTTTCCTGGGCAGGCTTATACGTAAAGCCACGGTCACAAATCACTATTCGATTCCCGCCCGACTACTCGGGGACTGCGATGGGGTGAGATTGGGCTGGAGTCCGGTCGGCGTCCCGCCGGATGTTGAGGCGTCGGTGGTGGTCGGGAGGGGCCCGGTTAAATTTTAACTCGTAGTTAAAATTCTCCCCGAAAACTCACCGACTTCTAGGTCGGTGGCACATCGATAAAAGTCGAGCAGAGCTCGTACCGACGTCGATGTCGATGGCATCGGCTGGCATCCGGTAGTCGTAAAGCGGACCCCGACCAATCAGATAATCGTGCAGTAATCGGCCGAGGCCCGACAGATGATCAAGCGGAATCCGCTGGACGAATCCCGGTTTCGACTGGCGCCGCTCGATCGCTGATTGACGCTCGACTATATAAGGGCCCGATCTCCGATGGGTGCCAGTTTCTAGCAGACCAGTAGGGAGCATTGTACATAAACGTTTGATAACTGCCCATGCAAAGGACGGTACACGATCCATTGCTTCTTCCACCATCAGCGGTAGCAGTTCTCCCGCACACAAGGTTGCAAAGACCACATTGGCACGGTGCCGAGCCCTAAGCAGCCACTCCTGTAACCTCCGGATCCTTTCCTGGGGTGACGGTAGGTGCAGTGGTGGGATAAGAGGCATCTTGTTCCGCTTTTCTTCGAAAGTTTTCCTCGACGTCAAGAAAAAGGATGTTCACCCACCAACAGAGCTGACCCATTTGTTGTATAGGCAGGAGAGGATGCAGTTTATATACCCCTGAACAACTGGACAATTCGCGGCTGGGGTAAACCCGTCCCTTGTCCGGCGGCCGGGAACTGGGCGGACATCTGCGGAACATCGACCGATGCTCGGGGACTAGTAACAATCGCCGGGTATACGGTCGGTAACCTGCAGTGCACCGTCCTATTTCCGCCCGGCGTATACGCCGATGCTTCCCCGCAAAACTTAGGCTGACACCGCCCGATTCCCGGCGGATGTCTCTCTAGGCCCCACACGGCATACTTTTTGCCAAAACCGAGCCAGACACCCATTTCGCGGCTTGGACTGCTCGGCCGACCACAACGTATAGTATAGCTCGGCCGGGGTACGCCGAATTTGTGACCGAGGCATCAGCAGTTAACCAGTACAGTGCACACTCTTTCGCCACTGACAACTGCCCTTCTTGAATCAGCGGATGCCCAGTGGTAGAGAATGGCCGTGGAAAATATTTCATGATCTATCTCCACGAAAGAATGTTGCCGACCCGGCAGGTACCGAACACGCGCCTTTCTGATCACCAGTCAGACGTTCATCCGACCGAGGTACTGAGGCCGATGATTATCATACGAGATATTTTGGCCAGCAATAATCAAGTGTATATAAATGTAAAGTGCAGATAACTCCATGTCAACAGACATACAACGTCTAAACAACGTCCAAGTCAACAGACATACAACGTCTAAACAACGATACATTGACGCTGACGCAGCAAAGTCGATGCAACAACGAAATTGACATAGCGTGTAGCATCGGCTCCGGAACTTGTTACTCAAAAGTACCAGATTAATGTGGAAAATGATCATACCGACGGTAACGGGCCTCCGTGGCCTAGTGGTTAAGAGTGCTGACTCTTGATCATTAGGTCTCTCACCGCTGTGGTTCGAGTCTCGCTCGGGTCATATGTGAGACGCCAAGTTCTACAACGGAAGGTAAGGTGGTTTTTCTCCGGGTACTCTGGTTTTCGCCCATCTCTGATTAACGATCGCTCGATACGGGTGAAATAATCTTGAAAGGACCGTAAAACCAAAACCAAAAAAAAAAAAATAAAAAAAATAAAATAAAAAAATACGGACGGCAGGTAATGACCTAATTTGGCGTTATTACGTAAAGCTAGAACCTAAAACCACTTCCCATCACGTGAACAAGTCCGTGAAATTAAGACCCCACTAAACCCCATTTTATATAAAGAAAACTGGGGTTTACGGGTAATAACATTAACTTCCTTAGTTCTGCTCCATGACATAGGCTTTGGGTACTCGTTAGAACCGCCTCAATGAGGCGGTTCTAACGAGCATCCAAAACCTATGTTTGGAGTATAAATAGGAAAAATATCACAAATCTTCAGCAGAAAAAGATGCCTTTTTTAAGGTTTGAGAAATTTACTATATCCCACGGATGTGTTATCCTTATGCCATATTAACTGAACTTATTTTCTCTGAAATTCTTGTGCAGACATTTTGGAAAGCTTTGAAAAGGTTTGAGGGTCACTGATGAGGCCTTATTGGCCGAAACTAGCTATTCTGGCCCAGAAAACATGTACACTCCATATGTTCCAGTTTTGTGGTGCATTCCTTGCTTCCAAAGGATATACACTTTCGGATGAGTCTTTAAACCTAGGTCCCGTCTCCGTATGGCCTTAGCTGTTGGTGGGACGTAAAACTCAAACACTCACTCACTCACTCACTCACTCCAACGTCACTATAGCTGGTGTCTGGGAATGTGTGGAGGTCGTAAAAAGTCTCCCTGCCCAACACCATAGTGTAGTTTATATTTTCTTGCCCTTCCAGTGGTGAATTGTGAAATTTGTGAGGGTCACTGATGAGGCCTAATTGGGCAAAACTAGCTAGTCTGGTCCAGAAAACATGTACACTCCATATTTATCCCCACGTTTTTCGAAGAAAAGTGGGGATATTGTTATCGCCTCCGTCTGTCCGTTCGTCCGTCCGTCCGTCTGTCCGGCTATCTCCTCCTACACCGTTCATTGGAATTCAACCACATTTGGTGTGTGAGTTACATACATGAATGGCTTCTGCAAGAGCACATTAATTTTTGGACCAGCCCCCAGGGGTCCCTGGAAGCGGTCAAAACGTGGGGATTTGCGATGGCGCGCCATCGACTGCGCGATCTAGTTTACAGTTTTGTGGTGTATTCCTTGTTTCCAAAGGACAACCCTTTCTAGAACATATTTCAGAAGTAAGTAGATGAGAGAAAGTACAAAAAGGGGACAGGGAATTATTGAAAGGTTGTGTGAGTGCTTTTCAGTTTAGACAACATGTACGATAGAAGTTGGTCTTCTGTCTTCCTCGACTGGTAGGCGAGTATCTCTAGCAATGTTAATAATAAGACGATTCATACCCAACTTTATAGAGAGAGAACTGGGGGTTACAATATTTTGTAACTGGGTATACAATTTGCTGCGTCAGCGTCAATGCATCGCAGTGATGTTGCATTGACGTTGACACGACGTTGTTTAGACGTTGTATGTCTGTTGACATGGAGTTATCTGCACTTTACGTTTACATACACTCGATTATTGCTGGCCAAAATATCTCGTATGATAATCGTCGGCCTCAGTACCTCAGTCGGATGCGCGTCTGACTGGGTATACAATATTTTTCTCATTCCTGCTCCAAGACATACGCCGTGGGTACTCGATAGAACCACTTCACTGCGGCAGTTCCAACGAGCACCAACAGCCATGTTTGAAGCATAAATGAGAAAACTATCACAATTTTTCACCAGAAAAGTAAATATTGTTAAGATATGAAAGAATGCACAAAGTCATACGGGTGTAACATCGTAATGGCTAATAGACGATGATAATCAATTTGAAAAAAAAAAATAATAATAATAATAAAATTCTTTCATGGGAGAGCAGAAAACAAACTGTAGTAACAATGTACATGTATTTTCTACAAGATGTGCCTTTTATAGCTAATGGTACAAGTCTACTGCACTATATGTGTGGCAGATAGTCGACGGAAAACAGAACCCTGACACCAAACATAAACATAAAGTCGGAATAGGCCTCATGAATCATCAGTGTTTGGGTAAAAGTAGTTATATGTAGAACATAGAAGTGTAGGCAATGATCAGGAATCAACACAATTTACCCACAGCTCCCACCAGAGTTACCAAAGGGGAAAGAAACACAAACATGAAACAACAGACCCTAATGGAAACATCAATAACGGAAAGCCAAAAGGACAGTTACTTTTCCACAAAATGGCCAATTCGATATCCAAAACAAAATAAAATAAGTGATACAAACACTCAAAGACAAACCATAACAAAAATAAACTGCTTTACCACCGTGTGAAAATAGTATTTTACGATCCTCTAGCGATATTTCTGGATTTACATTTGTGGTCAACTATGATTAAAGTTCAGTCTAAAACGTTCTTACTTTTGGGCATCTAAGAAATAAATAATGGATTTTTTCTGGTTGTTCATTACAGTAACTACAACCCTGATTTTATTAATTTTAAATAGAAATGAATGTGTTACTAAATTTTTATTATTGATTTTGTATTGAAAGTCGCGTAGTTTTGTCTCGTGAAATGTCTTTAATGCTCTGTTTCCACTTTATCTCCTATCTCCGTTTGCCATTTTGTTTGTGTAATGTATTCGTTTACTCTAACCAAAATATCATAAATAGTCTACTCCCTTTCTTTGAACTAATCAAGTCTTGAAAGTATATGTTACAAACTACATTTTGTTTAAATTTAACAGCAAATACACGATTTATGTGAATTTGATCTTTTCATACTTGAGAAATACTATTTACTACATGGTGGTAGTCTAAAAATGTGGCCCTTATATCATATTTCGCCTTTAACTGTTCAAAACTATAAAATAACACTTCCTCACTAGTAAGATCGTAAATTGCTCTTATGCCCATATCGCACCTATTTCTTAAAAACAATTTCCCATTACCAATGTGGTCTTTATGTCATAATGGGCATATAAGAATTTGCTTTAGGTTTTCTACGGGGACAGGTTTACAAAATTCCGACAAGCAGAAAATCCTTCAAAAAATGGATTTTTGTAGGTTGAAACTAAATTTCGCCGAATAAGATTTGGTTTGGACATACCTTATGATCACAAAATACTCAACAGCCTGGGAGCGCAGATCTTGTGACACTCATGTGATTCTGCTTGTTTATGACCTTACCAGATCATGATTAAATGGTCAACAAATAGATCTTATCTTGGGTTTGTGGCTGATCTGTTCTTGTATTGTTATGAAAGAGACTTCATTTTGTCGCTTTCCATTGATAACCAATCTGAAATTATTGAAGCTTTTAGCTCTACTTCTAGATATTTAGATGATTTATTAAATATTGATAATACCTATTTTGATGGTTTGATCAGTCAGATTTACCCCCTAGAACTTCAGTTAAATAGGGCAAATTCTTCTGATACCGAGGCCCCGTTTTTGGATTTACATCTATCTATTGTAGATGGATTTGTTTCGTGCAAAATTTATGATAAACGCGATGACTTTGATTTTGAGATTGTAAATTTTCCTTTTTTGGATGGTGATGTTCCTCGTGCGCCATCCTATGGCGTTTATATTTCGCAATTAATTCGATTTGCTAGAGTGTGTAGTCATGTAACTGACTTCAACACTCGTAATAAATTATTAACGGCTAAACTCCTTAATCAGGGTTATCGGTACCATAAACTACGCAAAGCCTTTTCAAAATTTTATAGACGCCATTCTGATTTAATTTCAAAATTCAATATTGGACTTAAATCTCTTCTGCAACAAGGTCTATCGGAACCCGAATTTTATGGTGACTTAGTATTTAAATTCAGAAAAATATATAACCGCAATGACTTCAGTACCCAATTTCGTAAAATCATTCTTCGATATAAAAAGATTGGGTACAACATGGATATTATACGACAGACTGCATGCATGGTAGTTAACCCAATCACGGTTGGCAACTTTGCTTCCCTCTTTAATTGCACGCCGGTGGGTCAGGCCTCAGATTCTATGACGGCTCCAACGTAAAGGCTTATTGAGAATTAGAGAGATCTAATTCAAGGTAATGTTGGTTGGTGCCTGATGCTCTGTCTCTGGTCGGGCTCATCGGAGTCTAACTGTTGGTTTTCTTTTGCTCCAGCATTTCAGTGGTTTCTTGCTGTCGAGTCCTCACCGTTGTCTCACCTCTGTGGTTCTTTGATTTTTGTGTTCACGGAGATGTTGCACTGATGAGTTAGGAGGCCTTCATGCGGACTGAACAAATTATTTGTCTAAATCGCGACGGAAGTAAGGGCGAGGATTGTGGCCACGTAAAATCGATTTAAGCCCCCCAGTGGAAATCTTCCACTGACCGTTCCAAGGCGGCTCTTCTGTGGCGATTTATTTTATGTTGTTGTTTGTTACTTACTGTGTGTATCACTTGTGTCTTTTAGTTTCGGATGACCATATGGCCATTTTGTGGGAAAGTAACTGTCCTTATGGCCTTCCTTTGTTTAGGTTTCCATTATGGTCTGGTCGCTTAATGTTTGTATTTCTTTCCCTTTGGTGTCTTTTATGGGTGGAGTAAGTTAATTGTATCAATTCCTGATCTTTGTTTTACTTCTACTTAGCATGACCTTTGGCTAGGTGAATCACATGAAGCTTCTTCGCAAGCTACTGGTACATGGATTAACTATCCAGTGAATTAAGTCTTTTCTGATTGTGAGAAGTCAAACAGTTGCACTTGAATGTGAGTACTCAGATGAGGTTCCAGTTACTTCAGGTGTACCACAAGGATCAGTTCTAGGCACAATATTATTGTTATTATACCTTAACGACCTACCCGACAATGTGTGGTCCCGGGTTCGCCTATTTGCTGGTGACACTGGGGTGTACCTGACCATAATTCTCCCTGATTATACGGTCAACCTCCAGAGGGACTTAGACTGCCCCATCATAGAATCTCACTGGGACATGGAATCCAAACATAGAAAGGCGGCATAATGCTGTGTTTTACCAGATCTGCACTCCTTGTTTAAAATGCTGGTAGTTAAGTGTTAAACTAACAGTTTTAGATTACAACTAGGATGAAAATTATTTTAGCTGCCCTTTATATTACAGCGAAAGTAACCTTTTGTGAACGGAAAAGAAATTTATGAAAGTACTTTTATCTCAGGACATCTTAAGTTTCCTCAATACATTTGCACAAGAAAAATATAGATGAAAGATTTGCAAGTTGATTTTCCCCAAAATATAATCCTGATTTCCGTTTAAAAATCCATGTCCCACAAGAAAAAGGTTTGGAGGTATAAACGGTTATTACAGCAAGTACTTTCTTGCATTAGCAACATCCCTGTGCCTTTGAAAATAAATGAAATTCTGTATTTTTCACTTTTACCAGGAAAAAAGGAAACCGCTTTATAGACTTTTTAAAAGTTACTAAAACAGCTGCAGATCAATAGTTCACATCAAATACTAACGACTCGGACAAAGCTTTCTATCAAAAAGGCTACCTGAATTGAAAACCAGATTTTTTTGACATGTTTATTCTCGATGGGCGCCATCATCTCCTTTTCTTGCGGTAAATCTGAAATGCTGAGATTTCATCAATTATGCCTTCCACATTTTATTTTCTCCATCATCAATGAAAATACCTTGAAAAGTCAGCTATGTAGCCTTCTTCCTGCGTATACCATAATGAAATCGCCTATCTTGGAAGCCTGTCATCACTGATAAATTAGTGTAGCTGTCAAATTGAAGAGATTTCCATCTTGCCAAATGCAAAAACGTATTCATACGCCTTGGAACTAATCCCCCCCCCCCCAAAAAAAAAAAAAAAAAAAAAAAACAATAGTACACCATTGCTTTAAATTTAAAACATAATATTCATATTTGAAACTGTCTTGCGCCTAATTTCACGTACTTTCTAACATAATTTGTTTATTAATTCGTGAATAGTATGCCTTCATTTCTGAACTAGTTTCTACGTGTAACATTGTCCTGTTTGTGTTGTTCACCCCTATTCCCAAGTAAACAAGTTGAAAAAGGTAGATTTCTTTTTTAACTTCTTTCAGCAAAACATAGTAAAAGCATTGGGCTTCTATGAAATTTTACCAACCCGCACATTGGTAAGTAGGTGACACAACAGATCATTAATTGGATTAGATAAATATGTCCAAACATCAATTATTTGTTTATGGTGACTCATGTGAACAGAAAACAGCGTGTTGTTGTTAATGGTGAATCTTCAGTATGGGCGCCAGTTTTGTCTGGAGTCCCACAAGGGACTGTTCTTGGTCCTCTATTGTTCTCCCTGTACATCAATGATATTTCCTCTGACATTGACTCAGAAATAAGACTTTTCGCAGATGACTGTGTTTGTTACCGGGAAATTAGAGATACAGATGACTCACTGAAACTTCAGGCTGACATAGATGGATTAGGATGTTGGGCCCGAAAATGGGGCATGAGATTTCAGCCAGTTAAATGCAATATTATGCAGATAACAAGGAAGGGATCTAATAAAGTTGAGGCTTCTTACACTTTAGAGGGAACGGTCCTCGAAAATGTGAATTCCATTAAATACCTTGGTGTGACAATCACTCACGATTTGAGATGGAATACACACATTAGCAATATGTGTACAAAGGCGAATAGAACTCTTGGATTCCTGAGGCGAAATCTTCATCAGTGTCCCCAGGATGTGAAAGAGACAGCATACAGGGGACTTGTTCGCCCAATCTTGGAATATGGTTGTTGCATCTGGGACCCAAGCGGAGTGGTCCTAAATGAAGAAATTGAAAAAGTTCAGAATAGAGCGGCTAGATTTGTAACTGGAAATTACTGCTTTGAAACTGGGAGCATGACTGGAATTCTAGGAAAATTAAGATGGGAGTCTCTCAAGAAAAGGAGAAGAGACAGTAGGCTCATACTCTTATACAAAGGTCTAAAGGGTGCTGCCAGCATTCCAACAGATGACCTTGTTCCCCCGGCTAGGCACTGTAGACAGCACCATTCAATGACGTTTCAGACCCTTACTGCAAGAACGGATATTTATAAAGAATCGTTCTTCCCCCGAACCATTAGAGATTGGAATGCCCTTCCGGATTCTATTATTTCGACGGCGGAAGGTGCTGATGATTGTGTAGCTAAGTTTACATCTTTGGTTAGAGCTCGGGACTAACTTCCCATATCACAGGTCCTGGTGTATGAATGTCATTTGACGTGTCACCAGTAACAATTCTGATTCTGATTCTGATGTAACAAATCAATGGGTAAAAATCACTGCTATAACATAGCAGTTATTGGAAGTGATCAGAAGCCTTTTGCACAAAAATCCTGGTGCTGAACAGGCTGCTTTCATTCTTTCAGTTCAAATATGGGGATAAACTGTTTTTATCTTATTTTTTTTTTTTTTTTTTTGGTTTTGGATTTTATTCCAGTATCAAATCACCCACCCAGTAAACACAATCAATAATACAGTGAAACTTTGGTGCAGTGATTCATAAATTGTTGTAAATTGCATGAATGAAATATATAAAATGAAATACTAAAAGCACCAAAGAAGGTCAATCATTTTACAAGCTAAATGCAAGAGATTGCAACACCTCAACCCAATCAGTGATCTTACTGCTAACTTGGTAGAACTGGTCATTTTTGGCTACCATACACTGAATTTAAAAATAGTACCAGGTGAACTAATTACATTTTTGGGGGGTGGGGGGGGGGAATCATTAATTTTCAGTACTATTTTGGTATTTTACTTGAAATTCCACTCTTGCAGTGCCTAAAGGCAACCTTTAGCCACAATTCTATGATAGTATTTTACACATTTTTGTTCTGTGGATTAAGATATCATTTTTGCAAAACCATGGAAAAATGCAATAAATTACTAACATGGTGACTTTCCAATAAAAATATTTTGCTTTCATATTCTTACATTTACATGGACTACCATCTGATGAAAAATCTGTTAGGGTAACTATTTGCAAATATGATTTTTTCAGTACCTCAAATGTAGTGAAATAACTGTATTGAGGAACCTTAAATCACCTTCTTTAAAGTAGCTTTTTGTTGTCTGTGGCCTTACTAAACCGTACAAATGTGAAATGGTTAGAATATACAAGATAAAAATTGCAACATGTGTGCACGTGGCCGATTTCGAAAAAAACAAAACAAAAACAGAAGACCATCATGAAAACATGCCTATGCAATTTTGACCCTCTTAAACTCCACTTTAATCCAGTAGAATGGGGTTTGTAGGGGTGTACATTATTTTTCGCATTTCTGCCCAAAACGTAGATTTTTGGTACTCGTCAGAAACCGCCTGGTGGAGACGGTTCCAACGAGTACCCAAAATCTATGTTTTGAGCTGAATTATGAAAAATAGCAGAATCTTTTATCTGAACATTTTCATTTTTTTTTGGTGGAAATATGTTCTATTTATTTGAATAGGCATGTTTTCGTAGTGCAAAAAAAAATAAAAATAAAATAAATAAAAAATAATAATAATAATAATAATGGCCTCACTCAATCTTAAATAACTGGAGTATAGTATGCATATTACAGGACCTTCGTTTGAATAAACTCTCGTCAAAGGAATAAACACTTCTCAAAGCATAAACTAACGTCTATTCTAGTTGTAAGTTTCACAAGAACGAAGTAGAAACTATTTCAGCTCACTGAAAAACAAACTTTATTTCGTAAACAAAAACAACAAAAAGAAAAAAAAAAAAAACTTCCCATCACGAAAGGAAAGTTCCTTCCGTTGAATAGACCAATAGGGGACAGACTTTCTTCCAAAGTATTTTCAGTAATGAAACAAAGCGAAAGCAACGACAAAGAATTCTCAAAAGGAAATATGGCCCTGGTGTAGATTTCACATCTCCATCTGTTTCATGCAAAAATAGATTGATTTACGATCAGCACTAGCATTATAATCGATCCCTATGTGATAAAACCAAACATGATAATAATCACGGCCTTTCCTTCCAAACGATGTCAAAATGGTGTCAGTAGTTTCCAAATTTGCAATTTTGTGACGCAAGTAACCGTACAGTTATTTCAGCATTTTTTTCCAAGTTGCCGTACTTAAAAAAATCCAAGTTGCCGTACTTGAAAAATCAAAGTTGCCGTACTCACCTTGATTCGAGAAATTCAAGGAATACTAGGTTTTACCAACCACCCTTTTTTCATTTCCAATATGGATATGATCAGTAAGATAGACGATGTGAGCGGAAGATTGCGATTGAACTGGACTAGTTTGTTTGTAGGGGTCCCAGGGGGTGGCAGCATATTCTAGTTTAGGTCTAACTAGTGACTTGTATGCTGTTGCCTTGATGTCCTTTGGGCATGCAGAGGGATTCCTGCGTAGGATAGGAAAGCAACTGTCTGGCTGTCTGTCGTAGATAGCATGTCATAGTCTAGCTACTAGACCTTGATGTCATATTAACCAAGTACCAACCTTCATGTGTGTTTTTATCAAATATGAAACCTTGTTAGACTTTAATCTTGTCTCAGACACCAAGGTCTAGTACAATGCGAATTTTACCTCGCAAGATCCTTGGTAAATGATTGATTACAGCTACAGTCATGAAATGTTTATTGCCTTTCTGTACCCCTTACCGAACACCAACTGATAAGGCAAACTGGCATTTTAGTCAGAGTATATCTTCCCAAGATCAAATAAGGGGTAGAAGAATATTACTTATTAACTTTAAAATATGATATCCGACTAGAAGCTAGTCTAAGCATGTCAGTGTGACTATTTCACACCAGTGTACTGTCTATAGCCGGGTTTTTACTTTACTTCTGGCAATGGGTGTTGTATGATGACTCCATTATCTTGCTTTTGTTGCCGATTCTGATGTACTCAGACTAATTTGAGTGCCGAGCACTGTACTCTGTGGAACACCAGAAGTAACGGGCGCAGACGAAGAAATCATCAATTTCGACTTTCTGGTATCCATCAGCAATAAAATTGTGCGGAACCTCGTGAAAGGCCTTACTGAAATCTAGTAGGATGACATTTATGCGCTGTCAGTTGTTCATTCCGCCGGCTTGCTATCAGCTGGTACTCACATGACCCCACCCACCCCCCCCCCCCCCCCGAGCAGGGAGAACGACCTAATGTACAGCGAAAGAGCCGATTACTGTGCAGAGTCTCATCCTGCAAACCTGGAGTTTATGTAATAAACTGAGCGTGACAGCTCAGTGGTTAAGCCCAGAGTGGTTAGTGCACTTGACTCAGATGCCAGAGGCCCTCGGTTCGACCCGGCGATGATTATTTCGGTGTCTGAACACCATTTACAGCGATGAATGTCAAAATGCGCACCGCCCTTTTGATCGGAACGTTTAACTGGAGGCACCGGCCCCCGCCCATAGGGGCTTGAAGAAATATATGGGCTGCATGATGCTTCCACGCAGAGCTGAATCCGGCCCGCACACTAGTACTGGTAAACCGCTTAGAGGATCTAAGCCTGTCCAGGAACCGCGGTGCGAGGCGGACCGCCCATGCTAATAAACCCTATGGGTTTCATTGGGCGACAGGGCTTGAGATGTCATTTCATCTCAATGTCGGGTAAAAGTCCCACAAAATTGGAAGCAACGTCTCCAAAATGACCTTTAAAGTGCTGACGGGGACGTTAAACCTCAAATCAAACAAACAAACTGGAGGCGCCCTGTTCAGGGAGAGTCATCCCCTATGCAGGTTAACTGTTTGTTTGTTTTGGGGTTTACGGCCAAGTCAACACTATTAAGGCCGTTTTTGAGCCTGTCAGTTTCCTTTTCCTGGGCAGGCTTATACGTAAGAGGTAACCAGGAGAGTGCACATTCTTTCGCCAGAAACTGACAACTGCCCTTCTTGAGCCAGCGGAATGGAGAGAATGACCGTAGGAAAGATTTCATGATCAATCCCCGAGAAAGAATATTGCCGACCCAGGCAGGTATCGAACCTGCTTCCCCATGATCAGCAGTCAGACGCGCATCCGACTGAGCTACCGAGGCCAGCGCTGTGCAGGTTAAGACCTCTACCGTAATTGCAAGATTGATGCGTGCTGTAAATCTGCAAGTAATGGTAAATTGTGGCCGATCCCAGTATCAGTGAGTAGAAAGGTCCTGGTGCACGTTTGTTTGTTTGGTTTGAGGTTTAACGCCCCCTTCAACACTGTAAAGGTCATTTTGGAGACGTTGATAACAATTTTGTGGGACTTTTACCAGACATTGAGATGAAATGACTTCTCAAGCCTTGTCGCCCAGTGAAACAAATGGACGGACTCGCATCGCTTTGCTTGCCCAGGCTTAGATCTTCTAAGCTGTTTACCAGTACTCGTTTGCGGGTCAGTTACAGCTCTGCGTGGAAGCATTATGCAGCCCATATATTTCTTCAAGCCCCGATGGGCGGTGCGAATATGGATAGTGTTTCTCTTTTGTTTCGGTATTAAAAAGTTCTTGCTCGGCTCCCATGGCGGGGCTTGAAGAAATAGGTGGGCTGCATGATGGTGCCAGGCAGAGCTTAAACCGACCGCTTAGGAGTATTGGTAAACCGCCTAAAGGATCCAAGCCTGCCCAGGCAAAGCGGTGCGAGTCGGGCCGCCCATTCATATAAACCCTATTGGTTTCATTGGGCGACAGGGATTTTTTTTTTTTTTTTTTTTTTTTGGTTTTGGTTTTACGGCCCTTTCAAGATTATTTCACTCATATCGAGCCGATCGTTAATCAGAGGTGGGCGAAAACCGGAGTACCCGGAGAAAAACCATCTGACCTTCCGTTGCAGAACTTGGCGTCTCACATATGACCCGAGCGAGGCTCGAACCACAGCGGTGAGAGACCTAATGATCAAGAGTCAGCGCTCTTAACCACTAGGCCACGGAGGCCCGTAAGCGACAGGGAATGAGATCTCATTTCATCTCAATGTCGGGTATATAAAAGTCCCACAAAATTGTAAGCTAGGTCTCCAAAATTACTTATACAGTGTTGATGGGGACGTTAAACAGTGTTAATTGGGACGTTAACCCTCAAATCAAACAAATCAAAAGGTTATTGCTAGTATCGTCTAATTCTAACAAATACCCACATCATACATGTACTCTCACATGTATGCGGTTTTTGTGTATCTTTGAAACGACCCCATGTCAATTCTCATCGATTCAGAAATTCTTCCTTAGATATTGACGGCAAAAGAATCTTCTTGCCTGTAAATTGATGCGTTAGCATTTGATAACAGATTAACATGCATGATAGTATTGTGTCAGTGCCGTTGAAAGTCAAATACTTGTAATTTGGACTAAAAATTCTGCTTTCCTCAGATGAACCGGAGGTCGCCATCTTATTGTTCGCCGCAGTGATGTTGCCCGGCTTTTTGTCACGTGACAGGAATATATTTAGATAGAAATTCCCAAAAACAACAAATAAACAAAAATGAAAACGACGATTTTCACCAAGTTCTGAAGTGGTATTTGGTTTCAGAAGATTACAAATGACAAAGCTAAATGAATAGAAGAAATAAAACCGAAAAACACGTTTTTCATTTTTGAAGCCCGATAGCTCAATAATGCACCTTTAAAGAGATCTAATTCAAGGTAATGTTGGTTGGTGCCTGATGCTCTGTCTCTGGTCGGGCCCATCGGAGTCTAACTGGTGGTTTTTAATTTTGCTCCAGCATTTCAGTGGGTTTTTGTTTGCTGTCGAGTCCTCACCGTTGTCTCACCTCTGTGGTTCTTTGATTATTTGTGTTCACGGAGATGTTGCACTGATGAGTTAGGAGGCCTTCATGCGGGCTGAACAAATTATTTGTCTAAATCGCGACGGAAGTAAGGGCGAGGATTGTGGCCACGTAAAATCGATTTAAGCCCTCCAGTGGAATTCTTTCCACTGACCGTTCCAATGCGGTTCCTCTGTGGCGGTTTATTTATGTTGTTGTTTGTTGCTACTCACTGTGTGTATCACTTGTGTCTTTTTATTTTGGATGGCCATTTGGCCATTTTGTGGGAAAGTAAATGTCCTTATGGCCATCCTTTGTTTAGGTTTCCATTATGGTCTGGTGGCTTCATATTTGTGTTTCTTTCCCTTTGGTGTCTTTTCGTAAATTTCGTAAAATCATTCTTCGATATAAAAAGATTGGGTACAACATGGATATTATACGACAGACTGCATGCATGGTAGTTAACCCAATCACGGTTGGCAACTTTGCTTCCCTCTTTAATTGCACGCCGGTGGGTCAGGCCTCAGATTCTATGACGGCTCCAACGTAAAGGCTTATTGAAAATTAAAGAGATAATGTTGGTTGGTGCCTGATGCTCTGTCTCTGGTCGGGCTCATCGGAGTCTAACTGTTGGTTTTCTTTTGCTCCAGCATTTCAGTGGTTTCTTGCTGTCGAGTCCTCACCGTTGTCTCACCTCTGTGGTTCTTTGATTTCTGTGTTCACGGAGATGTTGCACTGATGAGTTAGGAGGCCTTCATGCGGGCTGAACAAATTATTTGTCTAAATCGCGACGGAAGTAAGGGCGAGGATTGTGGCCACGTAAAATCGATTTAAGCCCTCCAGTGGAATTCTTTCCACTGACCGTTCCAATGCGGTTCCTCTGTGGCGGTTTATTTATGTTGTTGTTTGTTGCTACTCACTGTGTGTATCACTTGTGTCTTTTTATTTTGGATGGCCATTTGGCCATTTTGTGGGAAAGTAAATGTCCTTATGGCCATCCTTTGTTTAGGTTTCCATTATGGTCTGGTGGCTTCATATTTGTGTTTCTTTCCCTTTGGTGTCTTTTCGTAAATTTCGTAAAATCATTCTTCGATATAAAAAGATTGGGTACAACATGGATATTATACGACAGACTGCATGCATGGTAGTTAACCCAATCACGGTTGGCAACTTTGCTTCCCTCTTTAATTGCACGCCGGTGGGTCAGGCCTCAGATTCTATGACGGCTCCAACGTAAAGGCTTATTGAAAATTAAAGAGATAATGTTGGTTGGTGCCTGATGCTCTGTCTCTGGTCGGGCTCATCGGAGTCTAACTGTTGGTTTTCTTTTGCTCCAGCATTTCAGTGGTTTCTTGCTGTCGAGTCCTCACCGTTGTCTCACCTCTGTGGTTCTTTGATTTCTGTGTTCACGGAGATGTTGCACTGATGAGTTAGGAGGCCTTCATGCGGACTGAACAAATTATTTGTCTAAATCGCGACGGAAGTAAGGGCGAGGATTGTGGCCACGTAAAATCGATTTAAGACCCCCAGTGGAAATCTTCCACTGACCGTTCCAAGGCGGCTCTTCTGTGGCGATTTATTTATGTTGTTGTTTGTTACTTACTGTGTGTATCACTTGTGTCTTTTAATTTCGGATGGCCATATGGCCATTTTGTGGGAAAGTAACTGTCCATATGGCCTTCCTTTGTTTAGGTTTCGATTATGGTCTGGTCGCTTAATGTTTGTATTTCTTTCCCTTTGGTGTCTTTTATGGATGGAGTAAGTTAATTGTATCAATTCCTGATCTTTGTTTTACTTCTACTTTGATGGGTGGAGTAAGTTAATTGTATCGATTACTGATCTTTGTTTTACTTCTACTTTGATCATTGTTTTGTTGTTGTTTTTTTTTGTTGTTTTTTTTTTGTTTTTTGTTGTTTTTCTTTTTTCATGGTAATGAGGGGGCTTCTCAAAGTTGGCAAAAAATGTGATTTCACATGAATTTTTGACCAAACCTTAATCTTCACACAGCTGTCAAGGCAACAATTAGGGGGTTTGGCACTGGCCATTTTCACTGATTGCAGTTTGCAGCATGTTTTATCCGTATCAATTTTCAGGCATTTATGACCCAAGACACCCTCAGATATAAATTTTAACAGCCGGTTGGGCCATACACCCAAATATTTCCGAATGTGTGTGTGTGGGAGGGGGGGGGGCGTTGCCCCCCACCCTGTCTATCTATCTATCTATCTATCTATCTATCTATCTATCTATCTATCTATCTATCTATCTATCTATCTATCTATCTATCTATCTTCTTGTACTGAGTCGGTCATAATTGGCCATTACCTCAGTTGGGTGCGTAGCTAAATTTAGAATTTAGCTAAAAAAAAAAAACAACAAGAGAGAAGTCACTGGATGAGTCCTTAAAACTATTTAAAATCTAAATAACAGAAGTATACTAAAACGCATACCTCTGAATCTCAATCTTATACTGTACGGGCTTTGAACTCCTCTGCAGTCTTCGCATTCACCACAGAAGAGGGAAGACTATTCCACTAGGAAAAAAGGAAAATTTCAGGGCATAACTGTAGGACTGGTACCTATGATACTGTGAGTTGTTTACTTTTGATACCCTTGTTCGGGTTGAAACCGTCACAGGGGTTAAGTATTAACGGCCACTGACCTGAATGTATCTTATAGAAGAAGGTTAAAGAGGACTGCTCACGACGGGGCTCTAGGGACGGCCATTCTAGCTCGTTAAGCATGTCGCCGACGCTACTTCTATTTCGCCATCGTCGGCAGGTCAATCGAGCAGCTGTCCTCTGCACCTTCTCCACCTGCTGAATCTGAGTTTTAACATAGGAATGCCAAATGGGTGATGTATATTCAAGCTGAGGGCGAACCAATGTTTTAAATGCAACATCCTTTGTCTGCAAACGCCAAGTTTCGTCTAAGAAATCCTAAAGTCCTAGTTGCTTTTGATGTTATTTCTGAAACGTGTTGACCCCAATCAAGATCATCAGCGATGGTGATACCGAGATATTTGGCGGATTGAACCTGCTCCAAACTTTGCTGGTGTAGTGTATAGTCAAACTTAATTTGTTTGTCTGGAGGGTGTCGCGACACCCGTTTTGAATGACATTTGGCCACATTGAGCTTCATCTGCCAATCGGCCTCCCACTGTGCTAATTGATTCAGGTCATCTTGTAGAATAAGACAGTCAGAAGAAGAATATACATTCCTATAAAGGACACAATCATCAGCAAACAACCGGACAGATGACCTGATATTATCAGGGAGTTCATTAATGAGTACCAATAGCGGACCTCCGTGGCCTAGTGGTTAAGAGCGCTGACTCTTGATCATTAGGTCTCTCACCGCTGTGGTTCGAGCCTCGCTCGGGTCACATGTGAGACGCCAAGTTCTGCAACGGAAGGTCAGGTGGTTTTTCTCCGGGTACTCCGGTTTTCGCCCACCTCTGATTAACGATCGGCTCGATATGAGTGAAATAATCTTGAAAGGGCCGTAAAACCAAAAAAAAAAATTAATGAATACCAAGAAAAGGACCGGTCCAAGAACCGAACCTTGGGGTACACCAGATAAAACAGGGACTGGATCAGACGCTTGGCCCTCAAATACAACTTGTTGTGAGCAGCCTGAGAGCCATGAGCTAATCCTCATATGTTTGGATCCTCTTATCCCATAGTAATCCAATTTATACAATAGCCTTCTGTGATGTGCCTTGTCAAAGTCCTTTGCGAAGTCCATGATAAGCAAGTCAGTCTGTTTGTGACCAAGGTTTATGGCCCCATCCAGATTGCTCACAATGTCATGGTAAAACTGAACTAATTGAGTTTCGCAAGACCCTTGACTTCGGAAACCATGTTGACAGTCAGCAAGAATGCTCTCAAAGGATAGGTGCCTGTTGATGTTACTAACTATTGCATGCTCCAGGGTTTTGCAACAGATGCATGTTAGCGACACTGGTCTATAATTTGCTGCGTCATATTTTCTCCTTTATATAGACCGGGGTAACATTAGCTTGTCGCCAGTCATCTGGTACAGTGCCCTGGGCAAGTGATTAATTGAAGATAAAGGCCAGCACAGGTGAAATTTCAGCACCACATTCCTTAAGCACACTGGCATTCAGGTCATCCGGCCCAGATGCCTAATTATCTTGAGCTTACCTAACAGTTTAGCGAACCCATTTGGATCAACTGTTAAGTCCCCCATTGCGGGGAACCGACTATTACCTTCACTTGGTAGCTCACCATCAGTTTCACGCGTAAATGCAGATTGAAACTGTTTGTAACATATGTTGGCCTTATCGCGCGAATCTGTTTTGAGAATACCGTTATCTCTTAACGAAGTGATCCCAAAAGCTTCCTTTTTCAGGGACTTTACGAATGACCAAAACTTTTTTTACTTTACCATTCTTCTGGGAATTGTCGGGATATGTATTATCATCCTCAAAGGTAAAGATGCTGGAAACATGAGTAGTAAGGGTATTGAGCGAGTCTAGCGCACCCCTAAAAAAAAAAAAAATTCACCCCTAAAAAAAAAAAAACACACCTATAAGTTTAGACTAATAAAAGTGGGTTTGGCCTTTAAACCCACCACCCCAAACCCACTTTTAGGCTAACCTGCCCGAAAAAAAAAAAAAACACACCCCTAAAAAAAAAAAAAAAAAAAAAAACACACCCCCTAAAAAAAAAAAAAAAAAAGAGGAAGGGAGTACTGTGGCAAAGTGATGAAAGGGGGGTGAAAAAAAAAAAAAACGCACCCCTAAAAAAACGCACCTCTGGGTCCCCCCTAAAACACACACCTCGAGAAAAAAAAAAAAAAAAAATGCTTTTTCTCCTAACACAAAAATAAAAAAAAAGTGAAGGGAGTACAGTGCAAAAAATGATGGAGGGAGTGGGGTGAAAAAAAAGTGAAGGGAGTACAGTGCAAAAAATGGCTGAGGGGGTGAGAAAAAAGAAAAAAAAAAAAATAACACAAAAATAAAAAAATGAGGGTTTGTGTATATAATAAAAAAAATATCTAAAACTCAGTAATCTGTAATTCTTGTTCATAGAAACTACCTTTTATTTCTTCGCCTTTTAAATCATTTATTTTATAAGTAACAGGATCTGTATTTAAAACGTCTTCAATTATAAATATTTCTCTTGTCCAACGAGTTGTATAACCCTTTTCAAATTTACCTTTCTTTTTTGCTATTCTTACTCTATCCCCAACTTTGAATTTAGGTTTTTTAATTTTCTCATCATTTTCAGGATATAAATTTTTATACACTGTTAATTCATTTTCTACTTTACTCGCTTCAACAGGCGTCATTTTAATAGAAGAATGTACTGTATTATTATAATTTTCAACTAATTCATCTAATATATCATAATACTTAGTAGTTTCATTTGCAGTAAAATATTTATACATATGTTGTTTCATAGTGCCTATCCATCGTTCTACTACACTGGATTTTTCTTCATTCTCAGTTGAATATAACTTTATATTATTATCTTTTAACAATTCTTTTACTTGTCGATTATAAAATTCAGATCCTTTATCTGACCAGATGAACATCGGTTTTCTTTCTTTAAATAATGTTTTAAATGCTTCACTTACTGTTACTCCTGTTTTATTTTTTAAAGGAATTAACCAACCATATTTACTAAAAACGTCTATAACAGCTAATAAATATTTATAGTGTTTATTTTGTTTTGAATATTGTTGCATATCTGCCAAATCAACCGCCCATGTTTGATCTATTGAATGAACATAAACACGTCTTTTAGGAAAAGATTTTATAACTCTACGATGTAATTCATCTGCTAATGTATTTGTTATTTTTTCTTTATCGGATATAAATCTATTTTTATTAGATCCACACTCAGAACATTTGGCTTTTAACATTTGTCTATTATTAGTTGTTGTTACTTGCTTCACTGAATCATTTTCAGTATGTTTTTTACAACGTAAACAATATATTTTTGGATGCTCCATTTTAATTATATTAAAAATTGTTTCTTAAAAATGATTGAAGGAAAAATCTGCTCAAAGTGTAATGAATTCAAATATATAAGTGAATATGATAAACAACCATTAAATAAAAATAAAAGTGGATTTCGTTCTTCGTGTAAACAATGTAATAAAGCCATACAAAGAAGGCATTATCAAAATAATAAAGAGAAGTATAAAGAAGCATATGAAAATTTTATTACTAGAAATCCTGCTTATCGACATGAATATTACATGGAAAGAAAACTATAAAAAATATTACTTAATTCAAAATGTCCTCTTTTAAAATGAGCGGTAAAAAATCCAAAGTATTTAAAAATGTTATTACTGAAACTATTATTGATGACATAGAAGAAGATGATATAACTAATTATATTAATAAATTAAAAGATAAAATTAAAATACAAACATATCCCATTAAAGTGAAGATAATAATTACTTCTGAATTTAATACCCCATTAGCATTTGATATAATAGAAAGTCATTACTCTCATCCTGTTCAAGTTATTCAAACAAAAAATAATGTAGATAAATTTTATACTAACCTAAAAGATAAATTTGAAGCATGGATTGATGAGTATCAAGAAAGAGGTTCTGGTTTTGTTTTTAGAAATATTAAAAGTGTAGAAGTAAAAACATATAAATATGATTATCAGAAAGCTTCATCTTATATACCTTTAGATTTTAAATCAAGTAATATTATCAATGTTAAAAACACAAAAGATAACAAATGTTTCTTGTGGTCAATATTATCTAAATTATATCCTGCTGCTAGAGATAAAGAGAGAGTAACAAAATATCATCCCTATGAGAATGAAATTAATATGAAAGATATTGAATATCCTGTGTTAATAAAAGATATCCCAAAAGTAGAACAACAAAATAATTTAACTATAAATATTTTTGCATTAGAAAATCCAACAAATAAACAATCTTTATACCCAGTTTATATTTCAAATATGAAAAGTGAAAATATAATTGATCTTTTATATATAGAAGAAAATGAAAATACACATTATTGTTTAATCAAAGATCTTGATAGTTTTCTATGTGATAAAAATAGGCATAAACAACATACATGTAAAAACTGTTTACAAGGTTTTCAAAGACTAGAAACATTAGAAAAACATAAAGAGATATGTTTAGATCATGATTATTGTAAAGTTAATATGCCAAAGAAAGATAATATTCTTAAGTTTAAAAATCATCATTTCAAAAATAGATTACCTTTTGTTATCTATTCAGATTTTGAATCAAATAATATCCCTTTATCTACTTCTCAACCTGACCCAAATAAATCATATGTTAATCCAATAAGAAAACAAACAGTTAATAGTTATGGTATCTATGTTCAGTCTGACTATCCAGAAATTTATAAACCACAATACTTTTCTTATGTTGGTGATGATGCAGCAAAGAAATATGTAGAAAAAATAATAAAAATTTTTAAGAAAATAAATTATAATATTCGTCTTAATGAAAAGAAAGAACCAATTTTAACTGAACAACAAGAAAAAGAATTTCAAGAGTCAACAGAATGTTATATATGTGGAAAAAAATTTGAAGAGGAAAACAAAGTAAGAGAACATAATCATCTTTCTGGTAAATATAGAGGAGCAGCTTGTCAATCATGTAATACAAAAGAAGGTAAAACAACAAAATTAATACCTGTTTTCTTTCATAATGGCTCAAACTATGATTTTCACTTCTTAATAGAGGAATTAATGAAATATGAAGATGATTATCACAAAGTAAAACTTCTATCCAAAAATTCAGAAAATTATATTTCTATAGATTACGGTTCATATTATAAAAAACTAAGATTTCTAGATTCATTTAGATTCCTTACAAAGGGTTTAGCTGATGTAGCAGAATCATTAGAAGAATTTCCTATCTTAGAAAAAGAATTTGAAAGTCATAGTGTTGATAATAATATATTAAATAGAAACAAAATAGAATTTATAAGAACTAATAAAGAATTAAATGACTTACATAGAAAAGATAATAAGAAGTATCAGGAAAAGAAAAATAAAATAAAACTTGATAATTTTTTTCTATTAAAACAAAAAGGCTTTTATCCTTATGAATATATAGATTCAATTGAAAGATTAAAAGAAACAATACTACCACCTAAAAGTGCATTCTATTCAACTTTAAAACAAAACGATATCTCAGATAAAGATTATAAATATATACAAGATGTTTGGAAAGCTTATAATTGTAAAACATTAGAAGATTATCATAATCTTTATCTAAAAACAGATGTTTTAATTTTAGCAGATGCTTTTGAACAATTTAGAAATATTTTTTTAGATTATCATAAAATAGATCCATGTTATTGTTATTCTGCACCAGGATTATCTTGGCAATGTGGATTAAAATGTACAGGAGTGGAATTAGAATTATTAACAGACTATGAAATGTTATTAATGGTAGAAAATGGAATAAGAGGAGGGTTTTCTGGTGTTCTTGGTCCTAGACATGTAAAAGCATTTAATAAATATACACCCAATTACAATGGTAATGGAAATAGAATATTAGATGAAAATGAAATGAAAGAATGTTTAGAAGCATTAAAAAATGGTAAAAATTTAAATGATTATCTTACAGAAAAATATTTATTATATCTAGATGCAAATAATTTATATGGTTGGGCAATGTCACAGAAACTACCAACTAGTGATTTCAAATGGGAAAGTAATTCAGATTATTATTTAAATATTCCAGAGGGAAGGGGTTGTATAATAGAGTGTGATTTGGAGTATCCCAATGATTGTAAATTTAAAACAATGAAATATCCATTAGCTCCTGAGAAAATGAAAATAAATGAAAAAGATTTATCAGATTACCAGAGAAACTTATTAGGAGATAAACCATTAGGTAAAGAAGAAAAATTATTATTAACATTTTATGATAAAAAGAAATATGTTATTCATTATAGTATTCTAAAAGAATATATTAAACTTGGAATGAAAGTAAAAAAAGTTTATAGAACTATATCATTTAAAGAAAGTGAATGGTTAAAGAAGTATATTGATTTTAATACGAAACAAAGAACAAAATCTAAATCTAATTTTGAAAAAGACCTCTAGAAATTAATGAATAATAGTTTCTATGGAAAAACATTAGAAAACATAAGAGGAAGAAGTGAAATTAAATTAACAACTAGTAAAAAAGAAGTAAAGAAATACATAAACAAACCTAATTTTAAAGATTCAATAATTTTTAATAAAAACTTTGTTGCAATTGTAAATAATGTTACTTCTGTTAAATTTGATAAGTAAAGTAGAAGTAAAACAAAGATCAGGAATTGATACAATTAACTTACTCCACCCATAAAAGACACCAAAGGGAAAGAAATACAAACATTAAGCGACCAGACCACAATGGAAACCCAAACAAAGGAAGGCCATAAGGACAGCCACTTTCCCACAAAATGGCCACACGGTCATCCGAAACCAAAAGACACAAGCGATACACACAGTAAGTAACAAACAACAACATAAAATAAATCGCCACAGAAGAGCCGCCTTGGAACGGTCAGTGGAAGATTTCCACTGGGGGGGCTTAAATCGATTTTACGTGGCCACAATCCTCGCCCCTACTTCCGCCGCGATTTAGACAAATAATTTGTTCAGTCCGCATGAAGGCCTCCTAACTCATCAGTGCAACATCTCCGTGAACACAAAAATCAAAGAACCACAGAGGTGAGACAACGGTGAGGACTCGACAGCAAGAAACCACTGAAATGCTGGAGCAAAAGAAAACCAACAGTTAGACTCCGATGAGCCCGACCAGAGACAGAGCATCAGGCACCAACCAACATTACCTTGAATTAGATCTCTCTAATTCTCAATAAGCCTTTACGTTGGAGCCGTCATAGAATCTGAGGCCTGACCCACCGGCGTGCAATTAAAGAGGGAAGCAAAGTTGCCAACCGCGACTGGGCCAACCACCACGCACGCAGCCCGCCGCACAACACCCATGCTGCACCCAATCTTTTTATATCGAAGAACGACTTCACGAAACTGGGTACCGAAGTCATTGCGGCCACATATTTTTCTGAATCCAAATACCAAGTCACCACAAAACTCGGGCTCCGACAGAATAAACCTATTTATTTAGGACAAGTTGTATTAGATTATAGCAAGTTATTAATGTATCAATTTTATTATAATACAGTTAATGAATTATGGCCAAAAAATGAAATAGTTGCTAGCGATACCGATAGCATATTCTTATCTATTAAAACTAAAAATATTTATGAAGATATGAAACAAATACAAAATAAACTTGATACATGTGACTATCCAGAGAATCATGATCTTTATTCAACTGCTAATGAAAAGAAAATAGGGAAGTTTAAAGATGAATTAAATGGTAAAATTATGAATGAAATAGTTTTTCTGAGAAGTAAAGCATATTCTTATACATTAACTGATCTTAGTGAAAAAAAAAAATTAAAAGGTATTGGTAAAACAACAATTAAAAAAGATATAAAATTTAATGATTATAAAAATTGTTTATTTAACAATGAAACAAAAATGAATAAGATGTACACATTAAATTCTGACAAACATAATATGTTTATAAATGAAATAAATAAAGTTTCTTTATCTCCTTTTGATGATAAAAGATATATTTGTGATAATGGAATAGATACACAACCTTATGGTATTAATTCTTTGTATTTTATTTAATTTAATTTCCATGCAATAAATCCAGTTAATGCCATACCACCAACAACAAATGCAATCTCTCTATTTTTCTGGTCTTCTGATGGAGTATAATAATCACTCAACTTTGGTTCAGAAGGTAAAGTTGATAATTGTTTTCCAGTAGCATAGTAATATAGTTTCATTGCTTGGTCAACATCTTCGTATGTTTGTTCTGCATGATGTTCTTTTTGTAATTGTTTATTTAGAAAATCTAATCTTTGTGTTCTTTCTCTACTCCATTTTACTTGTGCTGCTTCTAATTGTTCCATTGCCTTATCATGTCTTTCTCTCTCTTTATCTGCATCTTTTCCAATATGTGAAAACAAATAATTACTACCCGAAAAAGCAAAGGCATTTACTACTGCTCCACCAAGCATCATCACCACTGCACTCGCCATTTTTTACTTCATAATATCAGCTGGAATAATTCCTTGCTTAACTAACATATCTCTCGTCGCCATTGCGAGTAATATATCAATAGATAACATACCAATATCCGCCATATTAAAATCTACTTTTGGTGGTTGTCTTCTCAATAGTTTTCTTCCTAATTCTGCATATCCAACCGTTAATAGTGTTTCCACTCCGGCATGATATAACATGTTTACTATTTGTTTTCCATCAATTTGTGTTGCCATTTTTATAAGAATATTTTTGATTACTTAAACTCAAATGGATCTATTTCTTTCTTTTCCTTTGGTGGTGAAATAGGTGCAGGTGTAACTTGTTTCTTATTATAAATATATAATCCCAATCCAACAACTACAATTGATATACATAATGGTATGTAATTTTTGTATATATTTACACGTTGAACTTCTTTAACTTCATCCCTAACTTCATCATCATCTTTTGTTATAGATTTTAATTGTATGTTCTCTTTTTTCATTGCTTCCGTTTCTTTTCTTTTTAATTCAGCTTTCATTTTTTTTGCTTCCGCACCTTTTTTACCAGCAGCTACTCGTTTTGGGTTTTTCGTTTTTTCATTTATTTCACTCATCTTTTTTTAAGTCAATATTTTCACTTTTTTTATCAGTGAAATCAATATGTCTCGCTGTTGTTAACATTGCAGTAAAAGGAGCAAGATACATTCCATATCTATAATATAATTCACAACATGTGCTAGTCAAAGCGTGATTGATAAAAGGGTCTTCCTCTAAGTCTTGTATTAATTTAGGTGGATTAACAACATTAAAATATTTTGACACACCCATAACATATAAGTTAATAAAAGAATTACCCAATGTCTTAGTCATACTCGCTCCTAGTCTTGCTTCATATCTGCAGTATAGTTTGTTTATTTCTTCTGATGTCATTGTATCAATGTCTGACATTTGTAAGTCTTTACCAAGATATTGTTTGCTTTTTCCGCCAGTAACAATGGCTGATAGTCTTTCACGTTTTTTGTCTTCATGGTCATCTCTTTGTTCTGGTAACTCAACGTCTTGTAACAATTCTTCGGCGTTCATTTTATATAATTTATTTTTAATTTTAAAATATTTAAATATTATATATCCAACTATTGATAAGACTGCAGTGTTTGTTGTAATTGTTAGTATTTCCAATAGCATTGCTTTTTTATTGCTTATTTTTTAAGCATTACTTAAGCATTAGTAAAGCATTACTTAAGCATTACTAAAGCATTACTAAAGCATTACTTAAGCATTACTTAATCAACCACCCAATAACCAGTAGGTTGGTCGGTTTTCAAAATTAATTTACGATGTTTCTTTTTCTTTAATTCTTCCTTTATTCTTTGACGTTCTTCCAATGTAGGAATAACATCATTCTCTCTCAAACAATTTTCAAAACTATCTCTATCTTTTGTGTAGAACATACATAACCACTTTGTTTGTTCTCTTAAATCTTTCAAAACTGAATTGTATCTTTGCGATATAACCCATATCGATTGTTTTGCATGTCTGCCTGAAAAAGCTAACTGTGACAGCATATCTTGTTTCTTTTTTATTTCCTTTGTGGCACTGCAGTCATCGATGATATACAGGGTAGGTTTACCTGCAAACTTATTTAAAAACGACCGTAATAGTTCTTGAAGCTTTTCTGTTCCATCTGACGTTATAGGATTTACGATTATGATATTTTTTGATTTTGGTTTTTTAACATCACCAATCCAACTTCTGTTTTTGTATGCCTCGTTCCATTGAATGGTCGGGCAAAGTATAACAATATGACTAAATACACCTCTATATACACCTTCAAGTAAGTCTAAAACAAATTCAGTCTTACCGCAGCCAGTTTGACCACAAATAATTGCACTGTGTGGATATTTAGGTAGTTCCATTTCTATTGTTTAATAATGAGCCTCTTTAAATCTTCCATCTTCAAAATTGATTTGCGCATCCTGTATTACAAACAGATAAACATTTATTGGTTCATTTCCTCCTGCTTCTTTTGTAATTTGTATTGTTATACCTTCTGAGGCATTTTCTATTCTTCTCCCAGAACCGTGAAGATTATTATCATCCGTTGAACGTAAATCTAACCATAAAGCGTAATTAGTCGTTAGATATTTTTCTAGCGTTGTATCAGTAAAATATAAATCTTTAATGACCATACTTGTTTCTTTGTTTCTTTTTGAATTCAGGGCAAAGAATTTATTTATTTCGTCCCACTGTTGGTACGATTTCATTCCTTGACTATATAGTTGATTTGGAATCCCTTCTATAGTCATTTCCACTTTTGTAATTTCTGGATTATAATATTCTTCTGTGCTGGTCCTTTCAGGATCTTCGAATAGCATGAGAATACCTTTCATACTTCTTGCCGGGACATTTAAATTAATATTCCAAAGAGTATCAGATTTATTCTTCGTTATTTTTCTATGCCTAAGTATTCTATCGTATAAAATAACCATTTTGTCACTGACTTGCTGACTTATTTCTCTTGATAAATAAGAATCAGAAACAATATCGAATTCTAAACAAATATTTTTGATTGTATAAGTTGAAGTTGCATCATCTGAATTAATAACTTTCATGTAATCGTTAAATGTAAGTTCATATTCTAATCTATCCCCGAGTCCTGCTTGATAAAATGGCATATGGGTTTCCAATAATTCAAAATCAAGTGGAATACAAAACCTGTTTCCATAAGCCTTTGTTATTGCCTGATCTTCTTTATCTGCTGTTGCATTTTTTGCCCCCACTCTAAGTTTCAACATGTTTGGTTTGCCAACGCCTTGATAAGCCATATTTATTCGTTCTGTAGGAGTCTTCCATAAATCAATATAACAATGATAGATGTCACTATCATCAATGGACATAACTTCATTTCCACTTATTCTAATTGTTGTTTTCTTAATTATTGCTCTTCCAATATTTTGATAAATAGTTGCATTTGCATCTTTAGAGATTAGTTCAATTTCAAATGCTAATCTGACTGTTCCGGGAACAATAACATCATTACCACTTAGATTAGGAAATCTCACTAACAATTGTTGATTTTGATCAATAGTTGACGGATTATTGGTTATCACTACACTTTGACGGATTCCTCTTACCCCACGTGGTTCTCTTATTTTTCTGTAAGGGTTTAATTTATTTCCATAGGTCGCCATTTTTTTAAGGACAAATTTAATAATTAAAAATGGCTGAAGGATTTGATTTTGAGAATCCTACATTTGAAGATGATGACCATGATGAACAGCATGCAGATAAAGATGATAATGATGAATTTAATAGAACTATGCAAAACCGAATTGATGCTATTAATACTGCCGGCGGTGATGTTGATTCAAAAACAAAGATAATAGTAGAACAGAAACAATATGCAGTTAAAGAATATTACAAGTTTATAAAAGAAAAGTATGGGTTAGAACCAAAACCAGATGATTATATTGATATTACAAACTTTAAACTTGGTGGCCCTGATCATAAAACACTGTTTTTTGTGTTTGAAGGTAAAGATTATCAAATTACTACCAAAACAGGTGATAGTGATTTTATAAAGCTGAGTACTTTAGCGGGTAAAATTGGCAAAGGCGGAACGAAAGCAATTAGAGACTTATTACACATACCTTATAAATCTATAAATAAACCATTATTAACACCACAGAATATTGAAAACTTACAGGGTGTAAGAAATGATTTACCCGATGTTGATAATATAGAAATGATTGATTTGCCTAATGCAGCCGAAACTGCTGTTAAAGAAATAGAAACGTCATTTATTGACGAACAAGGAACACAAACATATATGACAAAAAGAGAAATGGATGGTATTTTAAAAGCAATGACAAGTGTTAAAGAAGAGGTTGCAAATGAATTGGTTAAATTGAATGAAACAAATAAAGACTTAGCAAAAGAAAAAGATAAATTAGAACAAGCGAAAGCAGACAAAGATGAATTTCAAATAGAGAGGATAAATGAGCGAATAAGAGGTTTGGAGTCTGAGAGAAGTGCAAGATTAGAAGTAATTAATGTTAATAGAGATAAATTACGTAGTCAGGTAAATAGAATAAAGGAAACAATCAACAAGATATTAAAAGAAGACACTACATTAGGTGAGAGAATTAAAACATTATTTAGAGAACAAGGAATTACAATTGTTAGTGTTTTAACTGCTTTTGGGATGATTATTGGTGTTATTGTTGAGACTTTTATTCCTACTACTGGTAGTGGATCTATAACCCCTAAACCACCGTCAAAAGATGGTATAGAAAATTGGATAAAAAAACAATTAAGTAATCTTGGTAAACTATTAGCCAATCTTGCAGGAAAAGCAGCAGCAGCGCTACCGGGTATTATTGGTTCCATTGTGTCTTGGCTGTTGTCTACTACTGGAAAAGTGGTTAACTGGTTTGGTGAACATCTCTGGGCGTTGCTTGTCCTTATTGTAGGATTATTGTATGCAGCTGCAAGAGAGTATATTAATAAATCCTGAGTGCAATAATACCTATTACTATACTTCCTACTATTAATGCTGTTTTGTTGTCTTCGTGTTGTGTTGCTTGTTTCTTTTCAACAGGTTCTGGTAGAGATTTCTTTGTTTGTTTCTTTTCAACAGGTTCTGGTAGAGATTTCTTTGTTGGTGTGCCTTGTATAGTTGCAGGTTGTGAAGTAGGTGCAACATGTTTAACATTTACATCATTATTGAAACCAAGCGAGCACTCCGATGTTGCAATTACAATTTTATTATTATATCCAGCGATAGTGCCAATTTGTAATATCATATCACTGGGAGACATATAGAGACCAAGTCCATATGTGTAATCAACTTTACTTCTTGCGTATTTCAATACATTTTGATATTTTGATATTTGAGTAGGCAAATCGATTGGACTATTAATTGCATCTTGAACATTTGCTAAGAATTGTTTTTGAGCATCAAATCCTGTGCCTATTTTTAGTATTTCTACACGTGTTTGGGATTGTGCTCCTAATAGTGCCCATACAAGCGTTCTAATGCTTTCGTTAATTCGTTCAACACCTGGTTTTGTGAAACCTTTTGATTTGTCTAATATAAACAGTGTCCATGCCTCACTTATATCTACTGTATGTTCTATTTTATCATTTGGATTAAAGAATGGCCCATCACTTTGATGATCTTGTCTGTATTTTCCATCTGGTTTAAAATATTGTGTGTAACTCCCGAGACCACTACATTTAGAACTACTTTCCAGTTTTTGTCTCCAATCCGTGCTAGGTGAAACATCGAATTCATTGCATAACTTTTGATAGGCTGCTTTGTCGTATGGGTTTTTGTAATAACAAAATGATGCATCTGTCGGTAAAGGTGTTTTAAGTTCTTTCAAAATACGAGCAATACAATAATAAACATGAAATGTATATACTGTTTTAGTTAATCCTGAAGCGTTTTGTAAATGGTCTTGATAACTTACTCCACATCCTGCAGTGGCACACCAGACGGCAAAATTTAATTGACATTGCCACCAGTCAAATGATGAATGAAGCCATGTATTCCACGGTTCATTGGTGTGTAATGTTGGATTTTGATATTTTTGAAATAAGTTGAGAAACGTTACTGGAAAATGATCATCTTTGTTAACATAAATTGTTTGTTTTACAAGTTTAATATTCTTTTTTGTATATTTAGTATTGTGGTTATATGATGCATTGGGATTGTACTTGAATTCTTTTGGTATCATTTTTTATGTGTAAAAAATGTATCATACAATTTCCGATATTAATAAAACAATATATTTACAACAATATGTAGATAATAAATGCGGAAATAAGAGAATTGGATTGAAGAGTTTTACTTATACCATAGGTTGGTATAATTTAATTGATGAATCTATCCAAAAAGGAACAGATAAAGCAATACGTTTACCATCAGGATTTTACAGTTTCCAACAAATAGCAGATATATTTCAAAGTAATAATATTGTATTATCTGTAAATGAAACAAATGGCATAGTGTTTTTGACATCGACCGTTGATTTAAAAATAAGCAAAGGATTAAAAGAGATGTTGGGCCTCGGAAATAAAAGACGATTTAACGCAAATCAAACATATGAGGGAGAAATACCGTTAAATTGTGCACCTTATAAACAACTATATGTTCATCTTGAGCAGATAAACAGTGCTTACAATTTCTTAGATGGTGCTCCTAGTAATATTCTTGGTGTTGTTTCTGTTGAGAATAAATCGTTTGGTGATATTGTTCATACACGTTTTAGTAATCCGGAATATAAACAATTAACACATGGTGATATTTCAGAATTAAGTATAAGCGTTTGTGATGAGAATGGAGAAAATATAAACAACAATGGATTGCCAATTAATTGTGTGTTAGAAATTATATAATTATTGTATAAAAATGAGTATATTTGGTGTTAAAAAGTTTACAACAGATAAGAATAATTTGACTTTACGTGTTAATGATTTGCATAGAAGATTTACAGATTTAAATAGTAGATTACAAAACGCTTATACAAATGAAGACATTACAATAAGTGCTGAATCAAAAGGCCCTTTAATTAGAGGTGAGGTGTTTTCATTTGGAAATGCAGGTAGAGAGCCAAAAGTTGGCTATGTTATGATGAGACGTGGTCATATTACAGGTATTAGCCTGTCGAGTGAAAGGTCAAGTGGTGAAGTGCGAGTTGGTGTGTTGGTGGATGGGGTGGTTATGAGGGGGTGTGAGATTACTCTGCGTACAACAATACCAAGAAAACATGATAATTTTGATAAACCATTTTTTGTTGAAGCTGGAAGTGTTATTAATTTTATAAGTCTGGGGGCTAATCAAACTGTAGTTAATAGTGTTGCCTCGTTATTAATTGAATTCAAAAAATATATATAAAAATGAAGCAACCTACAGCCCCGAATTTATATCCAGATTTACCTAATGAAGACGGACAAAATTATAGATTACAAAAGATATCAGAAATAGAAAAACAATTAATAAAAGAGAGAGATGTAAGAAAGGCATTATACAAAAAGTATAAACGTGGAATTAATATTACTGATTGTGTTGATACTGCATTAATTTCTTCAAGTGTTATTATGGCTGGTGTTGGTTTATCTGTTCCAATTATGTTGCCGTTGGAAATTGCTGCTGTTGTGTGTGGATCTCTGGGTGTTTGTGTTAAGTTAGTGAGACGTAAATTACATGCAAAAACACAAAAACATTATGAGATTAAAACTATTGCTGATAGTAAGTTGAATAGTATTAAAGACTTGATTTCCAAGGCTTTGACAGATGGGGAAATATCTGAAAATGAATTTAAATTGATTTTAGATGAATTAGACAAATATAATAAACTGAAAGATAGCATACATTCAAAACAAACAGGATTAAGTGAGACGGAAAGAAAAAAACTTATTGATGAAGGCAAGGCCCAGGCTTTAGCTGAGGTAAAAAAAAAAATAGGAGAAGCTTGATTTCATTTAATAAAATTATAATAGTAAACGACCCCCCTCCCACCTATTTTTAACTCTCACATAAACTAAATATGCATTTGTTAAAAGCTACGCATACACGGTCCTTTCTGTACTTTGATTAACTTTCAGACCTTTCTGTACTTTGATTACGACTTTCAGACCTTTCTGTACTTTGAATACGACTTTCAGACCTTTCTGTACTTTGATTACGACTTTCAGACCTTTCTGTACTTTGATTACGACTTTCAGACCTTTCTGTACTTTGATTACGACTTTCAGACCTTTCTGTACTTTGATTACGACTTTCAGACCTTTCTGTACTTTGATTACGACTTTCAGACCTTTATTACCCGAAATATGAAAGAATGTACACCACACATTTTTTTACGTGCAGACCCAGATCAGACTCCTTAAATGTTTGTAATATGTACACATTCCTTACTAAATACGACTTGAGCAAACAAACACAATAAATATTTTTCATTTCAATTTTGTGAATACGCTTAAACCGCAAACCTTCAACACCTCCTTAGTAGCAGTAAATACATGCTTAACGACAGAAAAATAAACAGTCAACACATCCTTAGTAGCAGTAAATACCTGCTTGACAACGAAAAAATCGAATTCACCATTTAGCATACTGTATTGTCAAATAAGGCGAAAACCTAAATAAGGTAAGCTGCGGTTAACCGCAAAGATCAGTGACGTCAGATCATGAACGGGGGACACAGTTATTTCAACTATGTCTTTCGATCAGTGTGGAAGCAAATTTATTAAGTTAACTAATGAAAAAGAAGAGATAGAAGAAAAAATAACTAAGTGTGAGAGAAAAATTGTTCAATTTAATAACGACATTGAAGAAAGGAAAACAACTTTGGATTTATTAGAGTCCAGAATAAAAAGTGCAAAAGATGATTTTGGAGATAAAGCAAAAAGAAAATTATGGTTTAGATTAAGCAAACAAAAAATAAGCGAAAAATGTAAAATAAAAACACTTCTCAAAAAACTATCGATTGAAAATGAAGAGAAAACAGCCTTAGAAATAAAAAGAGCTGACATAATAAGAAGATGGAACATTGTGCAACAAGAAGTATTGTCATTTGAAAACGGGGATGGTCAGGATAATCCAATAATCATAAAACAAGAAAGACAATAAGTAAGTTTTATTTTATCATTTCTCGGGGGGCCCCTCTAGCGGGTGTTTTTTTGGAGCCTGAAAGTGGGTTTGGGATGGTCGGTTTGATCTCCCTGAAAGTGGGTTTGGGATGGTGGGTTTGATCTCAAAACCCACTTTTATTAGTCTAAACCTATAGGTGTGTTTTTTTTTTTTAGGGGTGTATTTTTTTTTTTTTTAGGGGTGCGCTAGACTCGCTCAATACCCTTACTACTAACATGCTCCCAATATGCATCTCTTATTACCTTTTGTACGTGTGCTCTGAACCGTTTGTAATGGCTCTTAACGTCAGGGCTACTAGACTTACGAGCACGAATGTAGATTCGATTGCGTCTTCTAATAAGATGCTTGATCGTGTTGTCGATCCAAGGCGTACTATGCTTTGTTTTGGACATTTTCAATGGGATAATCATTTCCATAGCTGCAGTTAATTCGGTCGTAAAATTGACCCATATATCATTAACTGACATGTGCGAAAGGTCAGAGGAAAGGAACGAATCCCTAAATCGCGCCATATGGTCTCGCAGACCATTCATATCCGCACGTTTATATAGATATATTTTACGCGGGACTTGTCTGATTCGTTTTGCTTTTATGTCATATTCAATAAGGACTATGTCGTGATCAGCTTTGCCGATCGGGGGCATCCCCTTAACTCGACTAACTGGGGATGGGGAATTTGAAAGTAATAGATCTAGGGTCTTTTCTTGTCGGGTGGGTATATCAATTACTTGGGCCAGGCAGTGTTCTTTAATTATATCTAAAAGTTGTTGCTGTGTCTGCCTTTTAGATACCCCATGGGGCACCTGCATGTTGCTCCATTCAATATCTCCACAATTGAAGTCTCCGCCAACCAAAATTTGAGCATTTGCCTTTGACATTATCCCAGACAAAGATGAATTTAAAAGCTTCAAGATATTCTATGTGAATTTGATCTGGTGGGCGATAAAATGAACCAAGGTACAGAGTCCTACATCCAGTGCTGTTCAATTTACACCAAACTAATTCACATTTGGTGTCCAACTCCGGAGTTTCTGTACAGAGTAGGTCTCGCTTGAAAGCCACAAAGACACTTCCATGTGCATCCCCAACTCTGTCTTTCCGGATAGCCTCAAAAGATTCTGGAAAAATTTCTGAGTTTTTAATTTCTGGGGTTAGCCAGGACTCATTGCCATAAATGATGTCCGGCTTAGCTGAGTCGATAATAGTATTAAGTTCAGCCCTTTTGTTCTTTATTGACTGACAATTCATAATCAATATTCTGAGGGGGTGGTTAAGGACCGCCTTTTTGGTCTTTGGTTTAGCTTTTTTTGATTGCTGCACAATGGGCGAAGAAGCTGCAGTGGGCGGGCCAATATTATCTGGTATCGGACTGTCAGGCTCGGTCAGGGTTGATAAAGGTTCAAATTGGTTGTAAGTGTCAATAGAAGATGAAGTGTCAAACAGAGATGTGGAAAAGTTTGGCATTCCACATTTCATGCATTCCCATGCTACATTCATATTCGATGATCTGTTATATAGACTATACATAGTTGATGACATGCCTTGACAGTCTATGTGATACCAGATATTGCAAGTGTCACAACAAATTCCTCGGTCTTCCAAACCAACACTTCTTTGACAAAGTCCACAGGGAAAATGTGAACTGTCATTTTAGGGAAATTGAACCAGGATTTGATTCAACGTCCCCAACATAACCTATTATAACTGTAAATATATACAGGTAAAAAAGTTTGTTTGAACCAGGAAATCCCTTCATCCTTACCGATTTTTTTAGAATAGATACTGTGCAAACGTGGGGCAAACGATGCGCAAAGTTATACTCGTTTTCTGTTGTACCACATGTATCCATGTACACTGGGAAAAAGTCATATGTAAGGAGGAAGATTCCATTTGGTATAAAAAGGGTTAGCGACCCAGTCAACACTATTTTCATTTTTGAGCCGGTCAGTTTACCTATCCACACTTTTTCCAGGGCAGGCTTATACATAAGCGGTTAACCAGTACAGTGCACATTCTTTCGCTAGAAACTGACAACTGCCCTTCTTGAATCAGCGGAAGGGAGAGAATGACCGTAGAAAAAAAGATTTCATGATCAATGTCCACGACAGAATGTTGCAGACCGCGGCAGGTAGCGAACCCGCGTCCTCCTGATCACCAGTAAGACGCGCATGCGACTGAGCTACCGAGGCCAGCTACACTTTTATATAGTAAAACTGGGGTTAACAGGGGAAAACCTTATTTTTCTTATTTCTGCTCAAAATAAAGATTGAGGGTACTCGTTAGAACCGCATACCTTGTATTTTTCTTGATTATGCTCTAAAATATACATTGCGGATACTCGTTAGAACGGCCTCGATGAGGCGGTTCTAAAGAGTTTCCTTGAGCTGAAGTAAGAAATATCACAATTGTTCATCTTTCCGGCGATAAAATTTACAATGCATTTGTATAGGCGTATTTTCAATATGATAATTCACGTACAGTCATTACGAAAACACGCCTATACAAATACATTGCCTATTTTACCGCCGAGAAAAACGAAAATTTTATGATGAAAAATTGTGATATTTCTGCTCAAAATATAGATTGTGGGTACTCGTTAGAACCGCCAATCTATATTTTAAAGCAGAAAAAAGAAAAATAAGGTTTACCCCTGCAAACCCCAGTTTTACTATATAAAAGTGGGGTTCAAGGGGGTAAAAATTATATAAGCGTGTTTTCGTGATGAAAATTTTCTAGCGCAACTGACTCGAATATCACTTGTCCTGTTCGTAAGTTTGTTTTTGTGTGTGTGTGTGTTTGGGGGGGGGGGGGTTGGAAAAAGGCAACATTTGGGTATTTAAATGTACTATTAACTAGCAATTTATACTGATTTAATTCCTTAAAATAATAATAATAATAATTTACAAACTTTAAAATTTCCGTGAAACAAATAATGATATATTATGTCCGCGGACCCTGACGTACTGTGATATGTATATGGTGTCCACTGGCAAATAGTGCATACGACAAACCCAGTTCAGACGACGAAGACCATGGTCTACTGCATTTACTTTTAGTGCAGACTTTAATTTATTGTAAAATTTACACTGATTGAAATCAAGTAGTCTACCTCAGCCCCCTCTTCTTGTTTGGTTTTGCGGCGCTTTCAGGATAATTTGAGCGAAAACCGGAGTAACTGGAGAAATCCCATCTGACCTCGAATCAGTCTCAAATCATTGCGGTGGGAAACCTAATGATTAAGAGTCAGCGCTCCTATCCACTAGGCCACGGAGGCCCATCAGTAGACCCCCCCCCCCTTCTCCCCCCCCCCTTAAACTCGCAATGGACCCGTTCAAAGCAATTAAGTGGAGTGTTCGTACTGTCTCTTATGCTGGTATTTCCTACTGTATTAATAAAATTCAATTAATTGCTGGCTTCTGGCGCGGCCCCCGCCTATTGTAGCTTGGAGAATCAGACTAGGCCGCATGATGCTTCCACGCAGAGCTGAAATCGACCGCGCATAAGAAAGCCTACCCAGGTAAAGTGGTGCGAATCGGACCGTCCCTGCATATAAGCCCTTTTGTTTGTTTGGACCGTTCGGCTTGAAATGTCATTTCATCTCAATGATCGGATTAAAGTCCCGCATAATCGGAAACAATGTCTTCAAAATGACCTATATTGTATTGAATGGGACGTGGAATCTAAGTAAAAAAATAAATAAATAAATAAATAAATATTTGACCCCCTTGAACCCCATTTTATGTAGTAAAATATGGGCTTACAGGGGTAAACATTATTATTCTTATTTCTGTTATACAATATAGATTGTGGGTTCTACTTAGAGCTGTCTCGATGATCCGGTTCTAATGAGTACCCACAATCTATATTTTGAACAGAAATAAGAAAAATATCACTTTTTTTTATCACTTAAATTTCATTTTTTCGGCGGCAAAGTTTACAATGTATTTGTACAGGCGTGTTTTCGTAAAGCTTCATAGAACGGTCTTAGTTATGTTAAACCTTTCATCCTTGAATTTTAATGTGGATTCTTCCACCTCTAAATTTGAAGGCACCCACTTTTGTAAACAGGGATTTGGCCAAGATCATTTTTAACAGATCACAAACAGTGTTGATCCAGATGAGTTAAATTGGTTCTCTGTTAGCAATCTGATCAGGATCTACACTTTTTACATAGGTACGTGTACCGCTCTATACTGGGTTCAAAAGGTTACAGGCCATTACTACAACCAGATTTAACTCATTTTGTACTGACATAAACCCCAAAACGGGTACCCTGGCAAACAGTGCAGGCCCAGATCAGACGCCGCAGGACGCGGCGTCTGATCATGGCCTACACTATTTGCAAAGACTTCAGCCATTTTCCAAACAAATTTTGAAGAAAACAACCTGACACCCATAAATTTCAGAAATGGACACCTACCATATATAAGGAGGAAGAGGCCGGAGGAAGATTCTATTTTGCTCAAAAAGGGTTAATGAACCCAACCCCTATTAACGAGGCCCTCCCATGGGCAGGGGTGCACCGCGTTCTCTTGTTCTCTACCCACTGTGACATAAGGTATAAACAACGTCACAACAACGTCTATGCAACTTTAACATTTCGGCATTTTCCGACCAAGTCCGGAAAATGCCGATATCAATAATATAATATAGTCCTTGACACAGAGCAAAAAAAAACAAAACAAATAGAAACACGTAATCCCAAAATAAGATGGAGGACTTAGAAAAGGAAGGTAAGAGTTAACTTGTTCTCAGCAGTTCTGTATTATGGGCATACGGATTTTAAGGGGTTCGGTGGGTGGGGCGTGGGGGAGGGGTTCGGATCAGTCAGCTGCATGTTTAGTCGAGTTCGACTAGGACTAGGTAAAATACAGAAAACTGAACAAACGCAAACCAAATAGTTTGTCCTCGGTTCAGCTTGAACAAAACTTGTTTACAAATAGGACAGGGTATTATTTTTCATTATGCAGGACGTGACCCGGAACCCCGTAATCATCTGTTAACACAGCAATATAAATCTATAAAATACGTGTATTTTCACACTCTATGTATCTTAATAGAGTCATAACAGAGTTCAACTGTTGTCATCTGCTTTTTCATCTGCTGGTTATTTCAAAAGTCATTGTTGCAAACGGTGTGGACCAAGATAAAACTGCGGTCTGATCAGGGCCTACGCTGATTTTAAGTTTGATAAGTAAATTATAAATAGTCGATATTTGTCAGATGCATTTTTTTTGGGGTCAACAGCAGGAGATCAGTTACGTAATCCAATCCCTGAGATTTCATACTAGCTGTAATACATATTAGTCATCATTACATCTCTCTCTCCACACAAATATGATACACAGGCCTCGGTCCAAGTCTTAGTTTTAAAGTATTTTACAAAATTTACACCAACCACAGATAATGACATTTGAATATTTGAGCGAACGCATGGCATATATGCAGTAAAATAAGATGTGCGAGAAGCATTTTCGCAGATCAGCCTGCACATGCAGACAGCATGAGACAAATCTCATAGCTCCAGATAGGGCGCTAGTACTGATGTTTGTCTGCACGAAATCAAAAATTATATAGGTACTCATTAGAAGTGCCTCCTGTTGTCGGTCCTCAGTAAAAGCGCCTCGGGGAGGCGCTTCAAATGAGTGCCCACAAGAGTAGATTAGACAAATGATTTGCGGATACCCCATATTATTTGTGGCGATGACTAAGAATTGTCATTTAGTTCTTTTTGGAAAGCTTTGTGTGGTTCAAGGCAAAGGTGACACTGGTGTGTCCTTACATTGGCTTACTTCTGTCCTTGCAATCGATAAGGGTAGAGGTGGATGTTGTTATTTCTTCTGTTTCTACACATCACGTGAATAAGTCAGTGAAATGAACACCCCCTTACACCCGACTTTATATAGAAAAAACTGGGGTTTACGGGGGTAAACATTATTTTTCTTATTTCTGCTCCAAGACATAGGTTGTTGATACTCGTTAGAACCGCCTCAATGAGGCGGTTCTAACAAGTACCCACAACCTATGTTTGCAGTATAAATAAGCAAAATATCACAGATTTTCGTTAGAAAAGTAGCCATTTTGGAGATGAAAAAATTGCACTATATCGCACGGGTGTGTTATCGTAATGACTTCAAGTCATGTTCCTATTTCTCTTCTGGCTCTCCGCTGTTTCTTCTATCTCTTCTCCCATTCTCTTGGGGACGACACAAAATGACCCGCACGGGTTGATGTGTCGTTAAACTTAATCAATCAAGCCCGGCGGCTGCAGAAGGCTCGTGCGATCAGCGAGGACTCAGATCAGAATGCGCGGGAGTGATTGCTGGTCGCACAGCACTCATTATCCCAACGATGTTTAAAAAAGCGAAGGGATATTAGAATCGCCTCCGTCCGTCTGTTCATCCGTCCATTTTGAGTTTATTATTGGCATTCAAATGTTTATGAGTATGACCAACCCCATGCTCAACAGAAATGAGCATGAAAACCATTAATGGGCCCCGTCAAGCGATTTTGGTATTTATCGCCTATGCGAGCAGCGAAGGTTCAGGCGAGCCTGCGCATCCGCGCAGTCTCGCCAGAACCTTCGCTGCTCGCTCATACAAGGAGTGAATCAAAAGGAACCTTCAGACAGAAAGGCATATCCCTGGCCCCTATGAATGACTGGGCATGCACAGTTAAAATTTGTCATGACGGAATGCTCGAAGACACAAATTCGCTTGGCGGGGCTCATTTTATATCCCTGGGGGACCGCTCTCTGATTCTAACTTCATATACATGTAGCTAGTCCGTCGATAGGGATGATTCCGGTGAGATCAACACGGTAACAAGTCCGTGAAACGAGGACCCCCCCTCAAACCCCACTTAATATACAGAAAAGTGGGGTTTACGGGGGCATATATTATCAACCTTATTTTGCTCAAAAACATGGATTGTGGGTACTCGTTAGAACGCCTCATTGAGGCGGTTCTAAGGAGAACCCACAATCTATGTTGAAAGCAGAAATAATGCAGATTTTATCATTTTTTACCTTATATTTATCATTTTCTGACACCATGTTGGACGCTACAATTTCTTACGGACATGTTTTCCTAATGCTGTGTTTGAGCAATTCCTTTCATAGTTCGATACCATAGCTAATAAACGTTTCATAACCCCAGAACCTGCTTTCTGACCCGTTATCATAAGTCAGTGGAACGTGGAAACGGTAATGGTTTTGGTTAGACTCTTTTGCGCATGCTCACTAGACCCTACGGTGTTCATTCAGCTTGCGATCAGTACAGTTTTCACACCGACGACCATGCACATATACTTCCTTCATTCTTTTGATAACCTAGTTCGGTACATGTCTTGCTGCACAAAACAAATAGTGATAAGATAATGCAGGCAGACAAAATTGTGTTCAAGGTTTGACCTTTCGGTCCTGAACACTGTAAAACCTTTTCAAAAGGTTTAGATCTGTATATGCTTGGGGTCAGGACCTATATAATTCTGACCCCCCTTGAACCCCACTTTTATATAGTAAAACTGGGGTCTACAGGGGTAAAGCGTATATTTCTTATTTCTGCTCTAAAACATAGATTGTGATAACTCTTTAGAACCGCCCCCCACCCCATCACTGACAGGCTATACAGAGCCTTTCAGTGTGTGTTTTGTTTATATTCGAGTTTAACGGCCCAGTCAACGCTATTCAAGTCATTTTTGAGCCGGTCAGTTTACCTATCCGCATTTTCCTGGACAGGCTTATACGTAAGCGGTTAACCGGTACAATGCACATTCCTTCGTCAGAAACAGACTGACAACTGCCCTTCTTGAATCAGCGGAAGGGAAAGAATGACTGTATAAACGATTTCATGATCAATCTCCACGAAAGAATGTTGTCGCCCCCGGCAGGTATCGAACCCGCGTCCTCCTGATAACCAGTCAGATGCGCATCCGACTAAGCTACCGAGGCCGACATGGCCTTTCAGTGATGGGAACCTTTTTTATCATATGACGTCGCGTCTGACAGTGTAATAACGCAATGTAATATTTTCGGTAATCCACTAGTGGATTAAATATGCAAATTAGTTATATACGCCCCGTAATGTTACATGTACGACGTCCTTAACGACGTCGCGTTTACTAATGGCGAAAATTTGACATTTTTTTAAACAGTCGTGAATAAAATGCGTTTTAAATGTCATATGATAAATAGAATCTTGCACTCATGCTCATGTATTATTGAATTTATTAAACGAGTTGAGGAAAAGGGATAAAATGCTCGGCACAGCCTCGCATTTTATCCCTTTCCCTCAACTCGTTTAATTAATTCAATAATACATGAGTACTCATCTAAGATCCTCTATATATAAAACAGTGTTTCAAGTCTAAATACAAGTTTTATCAGTACACGGCCTGTTCTATTGGCGGACATGATCCCAAGCATCTTTGTTTAGATTCACATCGAGTCGTCTTATCAGGATCTATACTTGTTGCCTTTTAAATAGCCCATGATAAGGCCCCTTTCCTTCCGAAAAGTACTCATATACTTTTCGTATTTCTGTACGAAAACATATGGTGTGGTTACTCATTAGCAGCGCCTCGGTGAGGCGATTCTAAAGAGTACCCACAAGGGATGTTTATGTGTTTTGTTTGGCAAACAGTGTAGACCCAGATCAGACGCCGCAGCTCGCGGCGTCTGATCTGGATCTAAGCTGCTTTGATTAACACGAATAGTGGAATTTAAGGTTAAACGATCGAACAGTTTAAATCTTAGTTCAAGCTTATACTAAGAGACAGTAGACCCACAAGTACTGTCCGCACTTTGGTTCGCAGTTCCAAAACATAGGAAGAAATCACAACTTTTAGTCAGAAGAAAGATGTGAAAGGCAAGCACTATACCCCATAGTATATTAGCGCCATGAAAGAATGTTGGATATCGCGAAAAATAGCAACATTCCGCAAACACGCCTACACAAATGCCTTGTAAACTTTACCGCCGAAACAACAAACATTTTAAGATGAAAATTTGTGATATTTTTCTTATTACTGCTCACAATATAGATTGTGGGTACTCGTTAGAACCGCCTCACCGAGGCGGTTCTAACGAGTGCCTACAATCTATATTTTGGAGCAGAAGGTTTACCCCTGTAAACCCCGGTTTTACGATATAAAAGTGGGATTCAAGGGAGTCAAAATGAAATAGGTGTGCTTTCTTGATGGAAGTTCTGTATTGAAACTATTCTATCTTCAAGGGGTGATCATTTTCTACTCGTGCCTTTCACTTACTTTGCGCGACCCCGCCCATCGGGACTTGGAGAAATTGAACGGGCTGCATGGTAATTCCACGCATAGCTGAAACCGACCGCACACCAGTACTGGTAAACCGCTTTGAAGGTCTAAGCGGTTTACCAGGTAAAGTGGTACAAGTCGGACCGTCCATACATATGGGTCCTGTCAAGCGATTTTGGTACTAATCGCCTATGCGAGCAGCGAAGGTTCAGGCGAGCCTGCGCATCCGCGCAGTCTCGCCAGAACCTTCGCTGCTCGCTCATACAAGCAGTGAATCAAGAGGAACCTTCAGACAGAAAGCCATATCCCTGGCCCCTCTGAATGGCTGGGCATGCGCAGTTAAAATTTGTCATGACGGAATGCTCGAAGACCCAAATTCGCTTGGTGCGGCTCATATAAAAATAGAAGTGAAGGCAATGAACAGGAATCGATATAATTAACCCACAGCTCCCACCAGGGACACCAAAGTGAAAGAGACACGAACATGAAATAACTAGACCCTAAACCATATTGGTTTCATTAGGCAGCAGGACTTGAGATATCATGTCATCTAGATATCGGGTAAAAGACCCACAAAATTGGTAACAAAGTCTCCAAAATGACCTAAATAGTGTTCCGCGACGTTAAACCTCAAATCAAATAAATTTCACTGACTTTGCGTTATCTATCGCTACCATTTTTCTCATTCAGACCTAGCGTACAAGTTTCCATTAGATGCTGCAAGTAAAGAGAAAGCTGTGAAAGAACTGAGAGAGACAGATGAAGACAGAGTTGGCAGCGTGAGGGCGCTGAGAGAATGGGCTTTACAGAGGAGTGACTGGTTAAAGACACCGCTAGGTAAGCTAAATGACAAGAGGGACCAGGCGGGGGGGACCGGGACCAGTTAAGAGAAAGCTGTGAAAGAATTGAGAGAGACAGACGAAGATAGAGTTAGCAGAGTGAGGGCGCTTAGAGATTGGGCTGCACAGAGGAGTGACTGGTTAAAGACACCGCTAGGTAAGCTACACGTCAAGAGGGACCGGGGTGTGGGAGGGGTGCGGGACCAGTAAAGAGAAAGCTGTGAAGGAATTGAGAGACAGATGAAGACAGGGTTAGCAGCATGACGACGCTGAGAGAATGGGCTGTACAGAGGAGTGACTGGTTAAAGACACCGCTAGGTAAGCTAAACGTCAAGAGGGACCATGGGGGGAGGGGAGGGGGACCAGTAAAGAGAATGCTGTGAAAGAATTGAGAGAGACAGACGAAGATAGAGTTAGCAGAGTGAGGGCGCTTAGAGATTGGGCTGCACAGAGGAGTGACTGGTTAAAGACACCGCTAGGTAAGCTAAACGTCAAGAGGGACCAGGAGGAGGGGAGGGGGACCAGTAAAGAGAAAGCTGTGAAGGAATTGAGAGAGACAGATGAGATGAAGATAGAGTTAGCAACGTGATGGCGCTGAGAGAATGGGCTGCACAGAGGAGTGGCTGGTTAAAGACACCGCTAGGTAAGCTAAACGTCAAGAGGGACCAGGAGGAGGGGAGGGGGACCAGTAAAGAGAAAGCTGTGAAGGAATTGAGAGAGACAGATGAGATGAAGATAGAGTTAGCAACGTGATGGCGCTGAGAGAATGGGCTGCACAGAGGAGTGGCTGGTTAAAGACACCGCTAGGTAAGCCAGAAGTCAAGAGGGACCAGGCGGAGAGGGGACCGGAACCAGTAAAGCGAAAGCTGTAGACAGATGAAGACATAGTTAGCAGCATGAGGGCGCTGAGAGAATGGGTTGCACAGAGGAGCGACTGGTTAAAGATACCGCTATGTAAGCTAATAATCAGGAGGGACCAGCGGAGACCGTTAGGAGCGACTGGTTAAAGACACTGCAAGGTAAGCCAAAAGTCAAGAGTGACTGGGGGGGGGGGGGGGTCGGGAGGAGCGACTAGTTAAAGACACCGCTAGGTAATCCAAAAGTCAAGAGGTACCGGAAGGAGGGGCCGAGATGAGGGGAGCGAGAGGTCAACCCTTTTTCCGCCGAAAATGACAACCCCTACATGCACATTTGCAAACAGTGTAGATCCAGATCGGTTGGCACCGATCAGGATCTTCACTGTTTGTCATTCAGGTCGCAAATTTGAATGACTACATTCACAAGTACATTGTAATTTGATTGGTTGATACAGTCAGGGATGGGTGTGGCTAAATAAATGTATTCAGCAAGATAAGGGTTAAAAGCACTGCTTGATAAGTGCAATTACCGGCAATGAAGAAAGTTATGGAGTGCAAGGATAATAAGGGTGTGGACTATACCCCCAAAGAATATTGGGTGTATAAAGACACCTCTCAGTAGGTGAAGAGATGGACTTGCGCGGCACTGAGAAGTCGGGATCTCTGCAGAGCAACGGCAAATTAATAATAAATCTAGTGTTTGTTTGTATTGGAGTTTAATGGATCAGTTACCGGCCCCGATAGCTCAGTTGGTAGAGTGTCCGCTCCGGGGAACGGGAGGTCTCGGGTTCGATCCCGGGCCGCGACATGCCAAAGTCGTTAAAATGGTACTAGCTGCTCCTCGCTTGACACTCAGATTTACGGGGTAGAGCTAGGACTGGTCGACCCAGTGTCAGGATAATGTGACTGGGTGTGGTATCATGTAATGTGTCTGGGACATGATACTTCAGTGAGGCAGCACTATAAAAGTGAGCATTGAGCTTCCTGTCGCAACCAGACACCGTCGTGATATGACTGAAAAATTGTTGAAAGCGGCGTTAAACCCGAATTCACACACACTTAACGGATCAGTCAACACTGTTTAGGTCGTTAGGAGCCGGTCAGTTTACCTATACACACTTTTCCTGGGCAGGCTTTTGTTTGTTTAATTTGAGGTTTAACGTCGCCGTCACCACTGTAAAGGTCATTTTGGAGACGTTGCTTCCAATTTTATGGGACTTTTACCCGACATTGAGATGAAATGACATCTCAAGCCCTGTCGCCCAATGAAACCTATAGGGTTCATAAGCATGGACGGTCCGACTCACACCACTTTGCCTTGGCAGGCTTAGATTGCTGCTTTGACTTACAGAGTTTCCCGACATGGTCATTTATTTATCTATTTAACTAATTATTTATTTATTTAATTAATTATTTATTTATTTCATTTTAATTCATTTTATTCATTTATTTATTTCAACATGCTTAATTATATTTAGCCATTACCATGTGCATAAATGATTTGTGTGTATAATTGTAGGGGAAGGGCCGTAACTAATGTTGTGAGAACATGTGGCCCAACCCCATTGCTTGCTATTATATGCAATAGAATATGGTTAAACTAAACTAGGTCCGTGAAGTTGGCTGTTGGTTGTTAGTTGGATATTCAGATGTGTATTCGAACACACATCTAGAATAAACATCCAGGTGTGTATTCAGATGTGTATTCGAACGCACATCCAGATTAAACATCCAGGTGTGTATTCAGATGTGTATTCGAACACACATCTAGAATAAACATCCAGGTGTGTATTCAGATGTGTATTCGAACGCACATCCAGAATAAACATCCAGGTGTGTATTCAGACGTGTATTCGAACACACATCCAGAATAAACATCCAGGTGTGTATTCAGACGTGTATTCGAACGCACATCTAGAATAAACATCCAGGTGTGTATTCAGATGTGTATTCGAACGCACATCCAGAATAAACATCCAGGTGTGTATTCAGATGTGTATTCGAACGCACATCCAGAATAAACATCCAGGTGTGTATTCAGATGTGTATTCGAACACACATCTAGAATATACATCCAGGTGTGTATTCAGATGTGTATCCGAAGGCACATCCAGAATAAACATCCAGGTGTGTATTCAGACGTGTATTCGAACACACATCTAGAATAAACATCCAGATGTGTATTCAGATGTGTATTCGAACGCACATCCAGAATAAACATCCAGGTGTGTATTCAGACGTGTATTCGAACGCACATCCAGAATTAACATCCAGGTGTGTATTCAGATGTGTATTCGAACACACATCTAGAGTAAACATCCAGGTGTGTATTCAGATGTGTATTCGAAGGCACATCTAGAATAAACATCCAGGTGTGTATTCAGACGTGTATTCGAACGCACATCCAGAATAAACATCCAGGTGTGTATTCAGACGTGTATTCGAACGCACATCCAGAATAAACATCCAGGTGTGTATTCAGATGTGTATTCGCACACACATCTAGAATAAACATCCAGGTGTGTATTCAGACGTGTATTCGAACGCACATCTTGAATAAACATCCAGGTGTGTATTCAGTGTGTATTCAGACGTGTATTCGAACGCACATCCAGAATAAACATCCAGGTGTGTATTCAGATGTGTATTCGAACGCACATCCAGATTAAACATCCAGGTGTGTATTCAGACGTGTATTCGAACGCACATCTTGAATAAACATCCAGGTGTGTATTCAGATGTGTATTCGAACGCACATCCAGAATAAACATCCAGGTGTGTATTCAGACGTGTATTCGCACGCACATCTAGAATAAACATCCAGGTGTGTATTCAGACGTGTATTCGAACGCACATCTTGAATAAACATCCAGGTGTGTATTCAGTGTGTATTCAGACGTGTATTCGAACGCACATCCAGAATAAACATCCAGGTGTGTATTCAGATGTGTATTCGAACGCACATCCAGAATAAACATCCAGGTGTGTATTCAGATGTGTATTCGAACGCACATGGAGAATGAACATCCAGGTGTGTATTCAGACATGTATTCGAACGCACATCGAGAATGAACATCCATGTGTGTATTCAGACGTGTATTCGAACGCACATCTTGAATAAACATCCAGGTGTGTATTCAGATGTGTATTCGAAGGCACATCCAGAATAAACATCCAGGTGTGTATTCAGACGTGTATTCGAACGCACATCCAGAATAAACATCCAGGTGTGTATTCAGATGTGTATTCGAACGCACATCCAGATTAAACATCCAGGTGTGTATTCAGACGTGTATTCGAACGCACATCTTGAATAAACATCCAGGTGTGTATTCAGATGTGTATTCGAACGCACATCCAGAATAAACATCCAGGTGTGTATTCAGACGTGTATTCGAACGCACATCAAGAATAAACATCCAGGTGTGTATTCAGATGTGTATTCGCACACACATCTAGAATAAACATCCAGGTGTGTATTCAGACGTGTATTCGAACGCACATCTTGAATAAACATCCAGGTGTGTATTCAGACGTGTATTCGAACGCACATCTTGAATAAACATCCAGGTGTGTATTCAGATGTGTATTCGAAGGCACATCCAGAATAAACATCCAGGTGTGTATTCAGATGTGTATTCGAAGGCACATCCAGAATAAACATCCAGGTGTGTATTCAGACGTGTATTCGAACGCACATCCAGAATAAACATCCAGGTGTGTATTCAGATGTGTATTCGAACGCACATCCAGATTAAACATCCAGGTGTGTATTCAGGCGTGTATTCGAACGCACATCTTGAATAAACATCCAGGTGTGTATTCAGATGTGTATTCGAACGCACATCCAGAATAAACATCCAGGTGTGTATTCAGACGTGTATTCGAACGCACATCCAGAATAAACATCCAGGTGTGTATTCAGATGTGTATTCGCACACACATCTAGATTAAACATCCAGGTGTGTATTCAGACGTGTATTCGAACGCACATCTTGAATAAACATCCAGGTGTGTATTCAGTGTGTATTCAGACGTGTATTCGAACGCACATCCAGAATAAACATCCAGGTGTGTATTCAGATGTGTATTCGAACGCACATCGAGAATGAACATCCAGGTGTGTATTCAGACGTGTATTCGAACGCACATCTTGAATAAACATCCAGGTGTGTATTCAGATGTGTATTCGAACGCACATCCAGAATAAACATCCAGGTGTGTATTCAGACGTGTATTCGAACGCACATCCAGAATAAACATCCAGGTGTGTATTCAGATGTGTATTCGCACACACATCTAGAATAAACATCCAGGTGTGTATTCAGATGTGTATTCGAACGCACATCCAGAATAAACATCCAGGTGTGTATTCAGACGTGTATTCGAACGCACATCGAGAATGAACATCCAGGTGTGTATTCAGACGTGTATTCGAACGCACATCTTGAATAAACATTCAGGTGTGTATTCAGATGTGTATTCGAAGGCACATCCAGAATAAACATCCAGGTGTGTATTCAGACGTGTATTCGAACGCACATCCAGAATAAACATCCAGGTGTGTATTCAGATGTGTATTCGAACGCACATCGAGAATGAACATCCAGGTGTGTATTCAGACGTGTATTCGAACGCACATCTTGAATAAACATCCAGGTGTGTATTCAGATGTGTATTCGAACGCACATCCAGAATTAACATCCAGGTGTGTATTCAGATGTGTATTCGAACGCACATCTAGAATAAACATCCAGGTGTGTATTCAGATGTGTATTCGAACGCACATCCAGAATGAACATCCAGGTGTGTATTCAGATGTGTATTCGAACGCACATCCAGATTAAACATCCAGGTGTGTATTCAGATGTGTATTCGAACGCACATCCAGAATAAACATCCAGGTGTGTATTCAGATGTGTATTCGAACGCACATCGAGAATGAACATCCAGGTGTGTATTCAGACGTGTATTCGAACGCACATCTTGAATAAACATCCAGGTGTGTATTCAGATGTGTATTCGAACGCACATCCAGAATTAACATCCAGGTGTGTATTCAGATGTGTATTCGAACGCACATCTAGAATAAACATCCAGGTGTGTATTCAGATGTGTATTCGAACGCACATCCAAAATTAACATCCAGGTGTGTATTCAGATGTGTATTCGAACGCACATCTAGAATATACATCCAGGTGTGTATTCAGATGTGTATTCGAACGCACATCCAGAATAAACATCCAGGTGTGTATTCATATGTGTATTCGAACGCACATCGAGAATGAACATCCAGGTGTGTATTCAGACGTGTATTCGAACGCACATCTTGAATAAACATCCAGGTGTGTATTCAGATGTGTATTCGAACGCACACCGAGAATGAACATCCAGGTGTGTATTCAGATGTGTATTCGAACGCACATCTAGAATAAACATCCTGGTGTGTATTCAGATGTGTATTCGAACGCACATCCAGAATGAACATCCAGGTGTGTATTCAGATGTGTATTCGAACGCACATCCAGATTAAACATCCAGGTGTGTATTCAGATGTGTATTCGAACGCACATCCAGAATAAACAGTCAGTTGTGTATTCAGATGTGTATTCGAACGCACATCCAGAATAAACATCCAGGTGTGTATTCATATGTGTTTTCGAACGCACATCGAGAATGAACATCAAGGTGTGTATTCAGACGTGTATTCGAACGCACATCTTGAATAAACATCCAGGTGTGTTTTCAGATGTGTATTCGAACGCACATCCAGAATTAACATCCAGGTGTGTATTCAGATGTGTATTCGAACGCACATCTAGAATAAACATCCAGGTGTGTATTCAGATGTGTATTCGAACGCACATCCAGATTAAACATCCAGGTGTGTATTCAGATGTGTATTCGAACGCACATCCATAATAAACATCCAGGTGTGTATTCAGATGTGTATTCGAACGCACATCTAGAATAAACATCCAGGTGTGTATTCAGACGTGTATTCGAACGCACATCTTGAATAAACATCCAGGTGTGTATTCAGAAGTGTATTCGAACGCACATCCAGATTGAACATCCAGGTGTGTATTCAGATGTGTATTCGAAAGCACATCTAGAATAAACATCCAGGTGTGTAGTTAGACGTGTATTTTTACGCACATCCAGAATAAACATCCAGGTGTGTATTCAGATGTGTATTCGAACGCACATTCAGAATAAACATCCAGGTGTGTATTCAGATGTGTATTCTAACGCACGTCTGGAATAAACATCCAGGTGTGTATTCAGACGTGTATTCGAACGCACATCTGGAATAAACATCCAGGTGTGTATTCAGATGTGTATTCGAACGCACTTCCAGAATAAACATCCAGGTGTGTAGTCTACGTCAATAGCCTGTGTTTCTCCGATTTATAAGTTTATAATTTAAATTTCTTCTGGGCTATGTATGTATTTATCATTCACACTTGTTTGCCAAATTTGTCTGAAATCTGACCGCAAATGATGACTTTGTGCGCAGAAAACGCCCCAGTCTATAAAATATCCGTATACGAAAATAGAATTCCTTTACGAAAATAGCCTGCAGTTTTTAAATCTAATAATATCAAGTTGAAATTTCTTCTGAACTATGTATTTATCTAAATTTCACGCTAATGTAGAAAATTTCATTAAAATCTGAACATTAATGATGAATTTGTGCACGTTAAAGGCCTAGTTCCTCCCTTCTTTACGAGTCCCCCCCCCCCAAACTTAATGCCTTCAGGGGGATATTCGGCCACTGTGTATTATCTCTGTGTATTGTAGGAGCAATTAAGGGTCTAGACTGTCTGGACAGAGGCGCAAATTACAAGGTCCAGAGATTGCAGCCTATTTTCGGTATTTAATTCTATTCTCGCGGAAATAGCCTACTATATCCGATGTTCGGTCACACCGGCCCCCGTCCAATCCTAACATGAAATCACTCCTTCAGTTTACGCTTACATCAAAGATATACCGGTTTCGATCTTTTTATAAATATCTCAGAAGATTTAATTATACCCTTAGAAGGGGAGACTAAGGGATAGTACTGGCCCAGTTACAGCTCTTGTTTTTTGCACAAATTTCCTTTATGAGAACTCGACAATCTTTACAAATAAATAAAAGACAAAATTCTTTGGAAAAAATGAATCCTTAAACACTTTTAATGATCGCGAAAACTATTTTTTCAAGTGTGTAAAATATGTTTTTCTGCATAAAGCTAACCTTAAATTTTACGATGCCGTCGAGTAAGTGAGCCAGAAAAAACCATGTCATGCTATGTTATCATCCCCTTATCTGGCTCCGTAAGTCTTAACGTAAATTGTACAATGGACAACAACATCGCTTGTTCGAGTTAGTCACCCCATAAATAAAAAGTTCTTGGAAACACGACACGGTACTGTCTTATTCACATAGACTACAATTTCACAATTCCGAAACAGTTTATTTGGGAAGGCCTAATAAATTACCGGATTTGCGATTTATGACAAAATGTCGCTTTTTAGAGTTTATTTGGACCCATGACTTATTTCATTTTCATCAACAATATCCACTTCATCCATGTGCAAAATAATCCCAATTAAATCGAAGTGATGATGTGAATTATAACATTATGGCAATTACATTATTCCGTAGAACACGATCCGATATGCGTGACGACATAATAATTACACGCGGAAAGAACGCGCGCGCGCCAAATTTGCTTGAAGTGCACGGGAACAAATATTACCGGATTTCGTCAGGCTTGGCATTCAATAAAAAGAAAGACAACCGACAGGACTCATCCTGGAAGCAGCTCACTTGCTAGGTAAGTTTTTATTTACTATTTCAGCGTCTAAATTAAAGGCCTGACTGTTGTTCTCGACAATGTAGAAAAATTCCAGTGCATTGCATATCTGATATAGCTAGATCTATAATTTAAAAGAATGACCACTGTCTTGTAAACTTGCCGGAAAGACTCGCTTTAAGCAACCCCCGTCCACCATGTTAGTTGCTGAATGTCTACAGACTAAATATTTTTAGCCCCCCCCCCCCTACCGATGTTTACACTAGGGGACTATATGTTTGTCCTTAGTCTGTCCGTCCGTCTGTTTGTCTGTCTGTTTGCCTGTCTGTCGGCCTGTCTGTCACTCCGCTGAAATATTGATCCAAAGATAACCTAAAAACTGTTCAAGCTAGCTTGATGAAACTTGGTATGTGAATAGGGGATAACTTTCTGATTATGCAGGTTTTCTTTACGAAAATTGTGGTTGCTATGGTAACGGAAATAGTTTTGATGCTATACTAGCAAATGAAATCTCGATCCAGAGATTACTCACAAACTGTCCAAGCTAAATTGGTGAAACTTGGTGCGTGAAAAGGTGACATTGTGCTGATTATGCAAATCCTTTATTTACCAAAACAATATATGGTTACTGACATAGATATGTTACTAAGGCCGAAATGTTGATCCAGATAATTAAACAAAAAGGCCATGATAGCCCTGAATCGCTCACATCATGGCTGCCATGGTTACCGAAGTTTGGTATGGATTTCAATTCTATGGGCAATTTTGGAAAAAAAAGGTCTTTTCAAGGAACATGCCTGTAAAATTGAAATAAGTGTGCCGAGTGGTTATCAAGATGAAGATTTTTCAAAGCTACTATATTGCCGTATAGGGAAATAACGTTTTTTTTTAACGAAATGCCACGGCTTGGGTTATTTTGGTAAAGGGTCACCTTTAGACAAATTCTACAAAATATTTTTAAGACTAGGTTTAAAGTTTCTGAGGATAAGTTTTTCAAAGATTTCCCTTTCGGTTGCCATGGAAACCAGAGTCGGGTAAGGCTAGTCGGGTATGGATTTCAATTGTTTGGGCAATTTTAGAAGAAATTACACCCATGAAACATACCTGTGAAATTTAAAGTAAATGTGCCAAGTGGTTTTCAAGAAGAAGATTTTTAAAAAGTACTATAGTGGCATAAAGGGAAAATAAGCCACGCCCCCTGGCAGCCATGTTTTTTAACGAAATGACACGGCTTTGGTAATTTTGGTGAGTGTCACATAAAGACCATTTCTACAAAATATTTTAAAATCCGTCTTAATAGTTTCTGAGTTGAAGATTTTTAAAGATTTACCTTTCGGTTGCCATGGCAACCATTTGGGTATGGATTTCAACTTTTGGGCAATTTTGAAAGATGATCACCCAAAGAATATTCCTGTGAATTTTGAAGTTAATCAGCCCAGAGGTTTTCAAGAAGAAGTTGTTTTCAAAGTAACTATATTGTCATAATTAACGGGAAAAGAAGCCCCGCCCCCTTGTGGCCATGTTTTTAACGAACCGACAGGGTTTTTCAATTTTGGTAGAGGGTCTCCAATAGACCATAGTTTCTGAGGAGAAGATTTTTTAAGATTTTCATTTCGGTTGCCATGGCAACCAGTGTAGGGTATGGATTTTAATAATTTGGACAAGTTTGGTAAAGGACCACCGAAGGAACAATCCTGTGAAGTTTGAAGTTAACCAGTGGTTTTCAAGAAGATCTTTTCATAAATTTGTGACATTCGACGCACGACGTACAACGGACGACGGATCGGTCACACAAAGGCCCGCTCACACCAGGGGAACGTTTATGAAGCGTTGTCTCAACGGTAGGGAGATGAGTCTGAATATACACAACGCTCGTCACCACGCACACAATAAGAAAAAATATCTCAAACCCGGGCGTTGCCATAACTGTGCACCGCTGAAGTCGGCGTTGCTTCAGCGTTGTTATAACGGTAGCCAGCTGGTAGCGAGTGTTGGTTTAGCGACGACGGGAGCGTTGATAGAACGATGTTCCGCGTATGCGTGCGTTGGCTCGGCGGGCAATCGGAAACTAATCGGGTAATTCTGTAATCCTACATCAACCCTCGGATGTATCTGGTTTAGGGATATGCACGAAATTCAAGAATTTTGTTAGGCGGAAGTAGAATACGCAAGAAAATAGTTCCTGGGGTAAGCCAGCATTTTAGTTTGGGATGTACCCTGTTTGAAGTCATGGATTAGAATATCTTTAGTGGACATATCTATAGAAGTTGGCGTGTTACAAACGAGGATACATAATGATTTAAACTTTTCTTCAAATCACTGTTTATGGGGGCCGCCATGTTTTTATCATGTGACACTAAGAAGTTCAAATGGTGGCTTCGTTGATACATCCGAGAGTGGTGAAGCATTCATCACCAAGGTGTTCCGAATGGCTTGGCGGGGTTTTAACGTTGATTTAGCTTTATACCGCGTTTGACTACGGTGCGGAACCGGCCTCTAAAAAGATGCATGTACATGTAATATCTGAGCAGAAGACTGAACCAATGGAGTGTGGTAAATATATTTGGTGCACTGTTTTTTTCTAGAAATATATATTTAACAACTGTTAAAATACTGATTGTATTTTACTTCAACATTTGTTTTCATTATTCCGTTTGTTACATTTATGCAGAGACCATTCAGGACACACAGGAAATCACAGCCACAGCTAACACTGTCACATTCATTGCTACCACAGCTCAGACAAGGGCCGTTGCTGATTAAGATAATCACAAATGGATGTAAGCGCTGTGATTTCTGGTGTGTCCTGAATGGTCTCTGCTCTGCAAAAATACCAACCGTTCAGCACCGAAGTCAAACTCGCAATGCCTTTATAGCCAAATACTGCTCCGCTCCGACACCGCCATACAAATGCCAAACCAAAGTTCATCGCCGCAATAGATCGCTTCTTCAACGCCCAACATCGTTCCAGCAATCCGGTGTTCGCTCGTAAAACGCTTACAATCGCTCCACCAACGATAACCGCCCAGGCAAATCTTTCGAAGCAGCGGTGGTCCAGCGTTCAACGTGTCAAACTTTTACCGGGCGTTGTTGGAGCGGTGGTGAACTTTGCCGGAGCGGAAAATTGCCCAATCCTCACCGCTCGCAATATTTGATTTTTTTCACCCCTCAAAGGAACTCTCCAACAACGTTCGCCTGGTGTGAGCGGGCCTTTAGGTCACCCTGAGCCTTTGGCCTTTGGCTCAGGTGAGCTAAAAACTGTTCAAGCAATAAGCTAACTTGATGAAACTTGGTATGTGAAAAGATGACAATGTGCTGATTAATCGCGTTCTTTTTTTTTTTTTCGAAAATTTCGGTTTCTTTGGTTACGGAAAAAGTATAGCGGAAAACCGGATCCAGAGGAAACTGAAAAACTGTTCAAGCTAACTTGATGAAACTTGCTGTATAAAACGGCGAAAATTTGCTGATTTTGATGCTTGGTTTGTTTCGCTGTGACTTGGATATTTCTGTGCATCCAAAACGGTAGGGGACTTATGTGTCGCTGGCAACACATGTGCCTTGTTTTTGTTATAAAATGATAATTAAGGTGTTTATGCACTGACCGTCATAGGATAAATATATTCATGTTCAGTGATAAAAAGAGTTACACTAGAAGTTGACACTTGAGTAAAATAATCATTGTTTCATTTAAGAAAGGTTTGTCCTTAAATTAATTTCAATATTTTTTTTCTAGAGTATCGTTTGGATGAAGATGTAAACTGCAGAGTGGAGAGAGTCACTAGTTGGTACTTCACAAGTGTCACTGTTCATTCCAATCCAATTGACTGGACTGATGATGTACACATTTGTGTAAGTAACCTTTTGACAATTTTTTATAAACTTAAATTTCTATGACTATATGGAATCGCATCTTTGGCAGTGATGGAATTTTTTAACCGTCCCATTATAAATGGCTTTCATCAATGATTAGGTATAAAGTTATGAAAATTGAACAATTAGACCCTTGAGTGAAAATAGGCATCCAGTTTTTGGTCTCCTAAATAGACCCATGGCTGATTTCTGCCATTCAGATCTATGACTTCGTGTTGGCGAAACGAGATATTATGGTGCTTGAGACAAGCAATATTAAAATAATCTTCACTTTATTCAAGTTAGTGGGAAAAAAGTGTTGAGTGAGTTTGTGATCATAACGTTAAAGTTAACGTTTTCAGGCTGCCAAGAATATGTTCCAGAATTATGCTTAAGAGTCGATTGGCAACCAAAGCGCTTAAAAACTAATGGGAAATGTTCCTTATCCGATAATGTATTCAATACTAGTACCGATATTATGTTTTCACTATTAAAGTGTCTTGAAAATTAGAAATTATTATGTTCAATGTATTAAGTGCTTGCTCCCTGGACTGACTTCAAACACCCTACATTGCCCTTATAGAGTCCTTAGTTCCAACTTACGCACATTTGTCTTCCATTTTCAATAGTTCAGACTTATAGTTTCAGGACTTACCATTCCTGACTTCCGTCCGCCTTCAATTACTTAAATCCGACTTTAACTTCCGACTTCAAACTTCTAACTTCTGACTTCCCACAGTTATAGATTTTCTGACCGGCGGCCAGTAGGGGTCCCCATGCATCCCCCCAGAAAGTTTTTTTCATGGGTATCAAAATGTTCCTTGGGGCTTATTGTTTGAGAAAAAATTTTCCTCAAGAAAAAACTCATTCCCACTATATATAATCTTACCGTTTCCATGGCAACCCATTGTATATCTGAATAATAGTGGGTAAAGTAATAAATGCAGCCATATCTTACTCATTTTTTAAGATAAATCAGCAAACTTGGTGCCAAAGTGGAGAGGAAGCATTGTCCGTTACATTGATATATTGATATGCTAATTTGCTCATTTGCATATTTATGAATATTCATGAGAACAGCATAATTTTGTCAAAAATCAAGAAAATTTGGATTATTTTATTTCCAAAGACAGATGCAAGGCATAAACTATTAACATTGTAGTCATGCTATTCAAAAGGATCTTATTTGGAGTAAGATGAGTCAAAAATTGTAATTGTTTGCTCCTGGCGTATGGGTACCTGAGCAAAACTTCCATTTGTGGTTTCCATGCCAACCATCGCATGCATACTTCTATACAATACTGTGAATAGAAATTAAATTTATCGTGTCGTACTTATCTCTAACTTTGTCTCAATAAACCACGTATAAAAATAGAGGAAAGGTATTATATTCTGTTTGTTTTTATCTATTTTATTTGTATTTATTCATTTGCCTAGTAATGAATATTCATGAGAATGTCACAAATTTTAGATAATCAAATACACAATCATGTAGTCCGGCAGAAGGCAACCCGGACCTAGATTTGGAGTCTATGGAATGTTTTTTGCTGATTATTTATCTTTAGGACTAGTATTACTTGAATCCAACTGATGCCACTCTGTCATCTTTGGGTGTTTCAAGATGGCCGCCATTTTTCAATATGGCCGCCAGATAACAGCTTGAAAAAAATATTTTGCCGCTGATTGTCACAGAATAGTATAAAACCTGTTTTTTTAGTGGTTTCAATGGGTGTAGAATCCAATTCTGATAGCATTTCAGCAATTCACTTACAATGCCCTGTTAAGGTCATATCCAAAATGGCTGCCATGTTTAAGATGGTCGCCAACAAAACAATAGCAGCTTTATGATAGACTCCAACATGATGTGTCTTTGCAAGTGTTTTGTTCGAAACAGATATCAAATCGGGTGTTATTATAATGTAGTCAACAGTTCCAGTTGGTAAAATACTAGTATCCCATATAGCCATCATTTTTAAGATGGCTTCTGGACGCCATTTTGATTTACAGTTGGCCTTAGATCACCATTGAGCATGTCTCTGTAAGGATTATCTTCTGTGCAGAAAGTAGATCTGATCCTGCGTTGTAGTCCCATATCTATTAAGACTTATTCCTAAAAGGAACCATTCATTAGTCCGCCCCCTTACCATGTTTTATGCCCATATAATAACCCCTCTGGAGTCCCACTCCACACCTCATCTTGACCGTATAACCATTTTTTGAGTCTCTCTATACACCTTGCTTCATGATCATAACCACTCTTGTGACCGTCCCCTTACCATGTTCTATGTTAATTTACCCTCTTGAGTCCCTTCCATAAACATATTTCATGCTTATAACCCCCATGGAGTCGCTCACTTTACCATACCATGTTTCATTCCTATAACCCCTCTTTTGTCCCTCTCCACACCTTGCCATATGCCTAGAACCCCTCTTGAGTCCCTATAAAACCATGTTTCATGCCTGAAACCGCTCTGGAATCCCTCCCCTTACCATGTATCAGGCTTATAACCACTCTGGAGTCCCTCCCCTAATCATGCTTCATATCTATAACCCTTCTCGACCCCCTTCACTTAACATGTTTATGCCTATATTAAATCCCTCTTGCGTCCCACTACACATTTTTCATGCTTATTACCCTTCGGGTGTCCGTCCCTTACCATGTTTCATGTTTATACCCCCTGGAGTCCCTCCCCTTACCATATGTATGCCTATAACCCTTCTGAAGTCCCTTTCCATACCTTGCCTGATGCCTAGAATGGCTATACCCTGTTCTATGTCTATAACACCTATTGAGTCTCTCTCCACACCTTGTCTTATGGCTATTACCCCTCTTGAGTCCCTCCACACACCTTGTTTCATGCTTTAACCCCTCTTGAGTCCATCTCCATACCTTGCTGTATGCCTATAACCGCTATTGAGTCCCTCTTTACACCTTCCTTGTCTTATGGCTATAATGCCATAAGACTTTATTGCTATACTTTGAAAAACTGGAAAATTGTCTAACAGACGTTTAATATCTGCACCTAATTCAGCATTAAAGGGATTGATAACTAATAGTATGATTACATGAATATGCATCTTATGCAAATGAGCAATTTAGCATATCAATATATCTAAATGCCAAACATTGTCTTCTCTCCATTTCGATATCAGATTTATTCATTTATGTCTTAAACTTGTCAAGATAAGCCTGATTTTATGTCAGTATTCCATATAATACAGATACATGTCTTGTTATGGTTGGCATGGAAACCACAAATGGAAGTTTTGCTCAGGTACCCATACGCCAGGAGCAAACAATTACAATTTTTGACTCATCTTACTCCAAATAAGATCTTTTTGAATCACATGTCTACAATGTTAATAGTTTATGCATTGCATCTGTCTTTGGAAATGAAAATAATCATGAGCAAATTAGCATATCAATATATCAATGTAAAGGACAATGCTTCCCCTCCATTTTGGTACCAAGTTTTTTTTATTTATCATAAAAAATGAGTAAGATATGGCTGCATTTATTGCTATACCCACTATTTTTTAGATATACAATGGGTTGCCATGGAAACGTTAAGGCTATATATAGTGGGAATGAGTTTTTTCTTGAGGAAATTTTTTTTCTCAAACAATAAGCCCCAAGGAACATTTTGATACCCATGAAAAAACTTTTTGGGGGGATGCGTGGGGACCCCTACTGGCCGCCGGCCTATTAGTGTTGAAGTTTGAATTATTAGTTGAGGATGTTGAAATAAAGAAATGATGTAGATTGAAGTGAGAAGTGATGAAGGCCTATACTTGTAGTTAAGATGGACGGACTTTAGAAATCAGACGTGATGTGGTCTGTGGTCACTAGTCGATGCCCAGGACCTGGAAATAAGAAGCGATGAAGTTGGAAGTTAGACGTTGTGATGCATGGAGAAGGTAGTGAGAAAGTTGTTAGCCGAATGTTACTTATACGAGACTGATACTTTTTTGTAGGAACTTTTAGTTGCATAAATTGACAAAGACCGTTAAATGAAGGCTTTTACATTGTATTGACTTTTTTTCTTCTTTATAACAGCCACGAATATATGCAAGTATCACAAAGTTGAAGAACAAGCACACGCCAAAGCCCTATACGTAAAACTGAATGGTGTTACATTGAGGATACAGGCCTATGGTAAGAATTAAAAAGTTCATTTTCGAGATAATAGCACGCATAATAGGTTTCAATTTTATAGCCTTCACAGGTGACTTGCATTGCTAAATGTCGAAAAACTACCGGACGTGTCATATCTTAGGCTTACTATTGCAAACCTCTACTGCCGATAAATGTTGTAAAAATGTACTGCTAAATGTTGAAATGCCTTAAAAGAACTCTTTCGTAGTACTTAGTACTGTCCTATTTGTGTTGCTTACGTGTTACGCTAATGTTAGCCAGGATCGAATGGATTTTTAATCTCTGCTGATAAAGGCTTCGACATTTATCGTTCGAATTGCAACCTGTAGCTGAAGTACATTTTAGAACATTTAGCCTCAGAGATGCGACATGCAGTGCCAGACGGCTTTTTGACATTCAGCGTTGGTTTCAGCGCTACACGCGACATCAAGCCGACCACCTAAACGCTTTGAGTAACATGTTTTAATTTCACAGATGTAAAACATTTGCATCAAAAAATAAATTTTGATTTAAGATCCATTTTCATTAAGAAATGATAAACTTGGTCTTGTACATAATCGTTAACTAAAGTACAGACACGAGTTGTTATTACTATTCGCATCCAAACGGCTACCTGTACTTGAATCAAGATAATGTTCAGGAAAACGTTTGTTTATCGATTCTAACCACGCCAGAAATCAGGAATCTTATTTTCTGCCAGAAATGATAATTCAAACACTTCATTTTATAGGCATGTTAGCAATGGAATTTGAATTTTATATTGATGATAATAAATAAAAAAAAATGTTTTGTGCATGAAAACTAAACCAGAACTATTGGTTGTTTTCAGTAGGCCCATGGTGCAGCCAGTTTGAACTCTGTGCCACTGTACTCTATCTCTAAAATTCTGCAGATAAGAGTACACCCAGCCTACTAATATACTACAGATGTACGGTCCACCTCTTTGCAAACTGTACTTCATCTGGAATAGATTCCCTGTCTGAGCAACACAAAAGTCCCAAAACAATGATAAACCAAGAGTACAGCCTGTTAAACTAAAGGGTAGCCTAATTAATCTGTCTTCACTGTTCGAACCGTTTTAGCTCGACTATTCGAAGAATAGTGGGGCTATCCTAGTCATCCCGGCGTCAGCGTTGGCGTTGGTGTTGGCGTTGGCGTTGTTCATCACATGAGGTCACTGATTAAGAACCATAACTCCAATTTGCATTTACATGAATTATTTCCCACTTTTTCGACTTAGAAAAACCTGGTTAAGGTTTTGTGTGCAAGTATACCTTCGAATACCTTGAACACTATCAAAGATATTCACTTGAAACTTTGCATGTACATTGTGGGTCACTGTGTTAGGTCACTGATTAAGAACCAGAACTCTGAAGAACCAGAACTCTGATTTACATTTACATGAATTATTTTCCCTTTTTTGACTTAAGAAAATCCTGGTTAAAGTTAACTAACACCTAACCTAGTCACTTGAAACTTTGCATTAGTATTATGCGTGTTTGACTGAATAACCTCCCTATATGGACTTGGTTTTAAATGCAACATCATTATTCTATAATTAATATACATGTAGATGTTTAATTGTTCTTAGAGTCTTGTTTAAAAGTACTTAATGCTGATTAGACTTAAATGTTTGCATTTACTATCAAGCCCTAAGAATAGTCGAGCGTGCTGTCTAGTGACAGCTCTTGTTATAGATCTGATATTTTTTGTTGTTCAAACGTTTATAAAATGTCATAATATGAACAGGTTTGGAATTTCAAGGTCGATATATCTAGACTAAATCAAAAGCCGGATTTAACCGCCGCACAATGCAATTTGCGACCAAATAAACTTAGTAACTACAGCGCCCCTAAAAAGACGGTGCCCTTGATATTTTGTATGTGGCATCATCTGATGGTCCTGTATGTTTTTTTCTAATTATGCCCTTGGGGTGAAATGGGCCCCTCGGGGGGGGGTCCATTTTATGCCCCCCTCAACCTAGGGTTGGGGGGCCATATTGGAAACGCTTTGTCCATCTGTCCGTCCGTCCGTCCTTCTGTCCATCTGTCTGTCACACTTTCTTGTGACCTGAACTCCTCATTCATTATCGGATGGAATTTACTCAAACTTTCAGCAATGACTTCTATAGATGCGTAGTTGTGCAGGAGGGAAAAAAAATGGATTTGCTTTTTCCTTTCCAGAGTTATGGCCCTTTGTTACTTTTTGCTATATACACTATATGGAAATTTTGTGACCCGAACTCCTCATTCATTATCGGATGGAATTGATTCAAACTTTCAGCAATGACTACTATAGATGCAAAGTTGTGCAAGAGGGAAAAAATGGATTTGTTTTTTCCTTTGCAGAGTTATGGCCCTTTGTTATTTTTTGCTATATACAACATATGGAAATTGTGTGACCTGAACTCCTCATTCAATGGATGGAATTTACTCAAACTTTCAGCAATGACTTCTATAGATGCGTAGTTGTGCAGGAGGGAAAAAAATGGATTTGCTTTTTCCTTTCCAGAGTTATGGCCCTTTGTTACTTTTTGCTATATACACTATATGGAAATTTTGTGACCCGAACTCCTCATTCATTATCGGATGGAATTGATTCAAACTTTCAGCAATGACTACAAAAGATGCCTAGTTGTGTAGGAGGGAAAAAAATTGGATTTGCTTTTTTCTTTGCAGAGTTATGGTCCTTTGTTCCTTTTGCTATATACACTCTTAATACTTTTGTGACCTGAACTCCTCATTCATAATTGGATGGAATTGATTAAAACTTTCAGCAATGACCACTATTGATGCCTAGTTTTGCAGGAAGGAAGAAAATTTGCCTTTTCCTTTGCAGAGTTATGGCAATTGTTACTTTTTGCTATATACACTTTTTATACTTTTGTGACCTGAACTCCACATTCATTATTGGATGGAATTGATTCAAACTTTCAGCAATGAGTACTGTAGATGCTTAGTTGTGCAGGAGGGAAGGAAATTTGTATTTGCTTTTTCCTTTCCAGAGTTATGACCCTTTGTTATTGTAACACAAACACCTCATTCATTACATGACCAGTTTGATTCAAACCTTCAGCAATGACTTTCTTTGTCTTATCACTTTCACAAACATTACATTCCTTATTGGCAAAATGCACCCCCTAGGGGGGGGGGGGGGCATAAATCACTACTGTGATAGGTCTAGTTTTACATAGACTTACATAGGGAAAATCGTCTTTTCCAATACAATAAGGCCTAGAGTCTTGATATTTGGTATGTGGCATCGTCTAATGGTCTTCTATGAAAATTGTTCTTATTATGACCCTGGGGTGAAATGGGGCCCCACCCGAGGGGACCAAAATTTTAAATAGACTTATAAAGGGTAAAGCTTTAAAAATCTTCTTCCCAAAAACCATAAGGCCTAAGTATTGATACTTGGCATGTAGCACCATCTCATGGTCCTCTATGAAAATTATTCAAATTATTCCCCTTTGGTCAATAGGGGCCCAACCCGAGGGGTGCAAAATTTTACATAGACTTATATAGGGAAAAGCTTTAAAGGTCTTCTTCTTCCAAAGCTTAAGACCTAGAGCCTTGATATTTTGCCAATCAAAGTTGTGATAATCTTTTTTTGCAAAGCTAAAATAAGCAAGCACATTCGTTGAATTGATATCCCCCGCCAAATGGTTTTTGGTGTAGAATTGCAATAAAATATATCTGGCTAAAATTAAGGATTGTTCTAAGAAGCAAACTAGACGTAATGAGGAAGGGCCCCCCCTGAACATTTAGTCTTTGGATGAGAGGCAGTACATCGATCTACTGGCCTCATTATCAGTAGAGATCAGTAACTTGTCTGTCAAAGGTGTGACTTATAGCTGAGGGCATAGCATTGAGTAGTTATTGAGAAAATTAGTCATTTTAGTACAGTGTGACCTTGACCTTTCTAAACCTCAACCTTTGACCTACAAGCCAAATATACTGTCAATAATGTACTAATGTATGGAATGAAACAAACAGACATGACAATCATTTAAGGGGCCAAATTCCTCAATTTCAATCATTTAAGGAGCCATAACTCTGGATGTAAAAGGTCAATCCAGGAAAAAATGAGCGAAAACTGTGCATGCATCACCGCAGTTTAATAATACATATTTACTTTAAGTTTCATTAAATTCCATGTAATAGTTACTGAGAAATGGCTCTAGACAGACGAAATTCCTCAATTTCAATCATTTAAGGGACCATAACTCTGGATTTAAAAGGTCAATTCAGAAAAAATGTGCGAAAACTGTGCATGCATCACCGCAGTTTAATAATACATATTTACTTTAAGTTTCATTAAATTCCATGTAATAGTTACTGAGAAATGGCTCTAGACAGACGAAATTCCTCAATTTCAATCATTTAAGGGACCATAACTCTGGATTTAAAAGGTCAATTCAGAAAAAATGAGCGAAAACTGTGCATGCATCTCCGCAGTTTAATAATACATATTTACTTTAAGTTTCATTTTATTCCATGCAATAGTTACTGAGAAATGGCTCAAGACAGACGGAATTCCTTAATTTTAATCATTTAACGGGCCATAAGTCTGGATGTAAAAGGTCATTCTGAAAAAGTTTCGCATGTGCATCATCACAGTATAATAATAACTATTTAATTCAATTTTCTTTTAATTCCATACAATAGTTGTTGAGATACGGTTCCGGACAAAGTGCGACAACGAAAGTCCTAATTTTCAATGATTAAAGGGGCCATAACTCTGGATGTTAAAAGTCAATTAAAAAAAAATTGTGCGTGCATCACCACATTATAATAATAAAAATTTAGTTCAAGTTTCATTCAATTCCATGCAATAGTTGCAGAGAAACGCTTCCGGACAAAGTTTCCGACAAAGTGTGACGGACGGACGGACGAACGGACGGAATAACGGACGGACGAACGGAATGAACCTATTGTTCTCTTTTGTTCTCCTAAACTCCTTACCCCGGTATACAAAAGAGAACAATGAGCGTAAAGTTAGTTCCCGGTTCCCGGTTCCCGGTTCCCGATTCCAGTTCCCGGTTCCCGATTCCAGTTCCCGGTTCCCGATTCCAGTTCCCGGTTCCCGATTCCAGTCCCCGGTTACAGTTCGCGGTTCCCGATTCCAGTTCCCGGTTCCCGATTACAGTTCCCTGTTCCCGGTTCCCCATTCCAGTTCCCGGTTCCCGATTCCAGTTCCCGGTTCCCGATTCCAGTTCCCGGTTCCCGATTCCCGTATTTATTGTCACATACTGCATTAGACCACACAGCGGCTAAACGGCGGAAGTAACGGAGACTCTCTAGAGTTGATGACCATCCGTCCCGCAGTGGCCCGGCGACAGGGCTATGGGCATGTACTCCTTTAGACCAAACTGCGGATTGGCTGCGGGAGTAGTGGAGAATTGCTATAGGTGATGATCATCCGTCCAGATGCGGCCCGGCGAAAAGACAGTGGACACATACTGCAATAGACCACGCTGCGGCTAAGCGGCGGGAGTAGCGGAGGATCTCTTAAGGTTATGATCATCCGTGCCGCAGTGGCCCGGAGAATGGGCAGTGGACACATACTGTGTCCACATTAGACCACATCGCGGCTAAGTGTTATTCTTAGTTAACTGCAGCCCTTTGAATAGCTACTTTTGTCTTTTTATAGTTTTTGTGCAAATCGGGAACCCGGTTCCCGATTTAATAAGGAACCGGGAACCGGGAACTAGTTCCCGGTTCCCGATTTGATTTGACTATGTTAAGAGTTGCCTGCGTTAGATATAAATGTTTTATTCAGTTATCAATTGATAAGGAATGACATCCTTACTCACAGTTCACCCGCGCCGCAAATCTTTTAAAACCCACGCAGCCCCGCATTGAGTGGGCGGAACAAAGTAATTAGACCGCAAGTTTGCGCGGGTTATATGTCATGATCATCCGTGCCGCAGTGGGCCGGCGACAGGGCAGTGGACATATACTGCAACAGACCACACCGCAGCGGGAGTGACGGAGACTCTCTATAGGTTATGACCATCCGTGCCGCAGTAGCCCGGACAAAGGCAGTGGACACAAACTGCATAAGACCACACCGCGGCTAAGCGGCGGGAGTAACGGAGATTCTCTATAGGTGATGACCATCCGTGCCGCCGTGGCCCGGAGAAAGGGCAGTGGACACATACTTCATTAGACCACATCGCGGCTAAGGGTTATCCTTAGTTAACTGCAGCCTTTTGAATAACTGTTATTGTCTTTTTATAGGTTTTGTGCAAATCGGGAACCAGGAACTAGTTCCCGGTTCCTTATTTAATTAGGAACCGGGAACCTGGAACTAGTTCCCGGTTCCTGATTTGATTTTACTATGTGAAGAGTTGGCTGCGTTAGATAGAAATGTTTTATTGAGTTATCAATTGATAAGGAATGCTATCTTTCCTTACAGTTCAACCGCGCCGTAAATCTTTTATAAACCGCGCAGCCTTTCATTGAGCGGGCGGTACAAAGTAACTAGACCGCAAGTTTGCGCGGGCAATAGGTCATGATCATCCGTGCCACAGTGGGCCGGCGACAGGGTGGTGGACACATACTGCATACACCACATCACGGCGAAGGGATACCTTGTTAAATGTAGCAGTGGCCCGGAGAAAGGGCAGTGGACACAAACTGCATTAGACCACACCGCGGGTAAGCGGCGTGAGTAACGGAAATTCTCTATAGGTGATGACCATCCGTGCCGCAGAGGCCCGGAGAAAGGGCAGTGGACAAATACTGCATTACACCACATCGCGGCTTAGCGGCGGGAGTAACGGAGACTCTATATAGGTGATGATCATCCTTCCTGCTGTGGCCCGGCGACAAGACAGTGGACACATACTACAAGAGACCACGCTGCGTCTAAGCGGCGGGAGTGGAGGGTACTCTCTTAAGGTAATGATCATCCGTGCCGCAGTGGCCCGGAGAATGGGCAGTGGACACATACTGCATTAGACCACAGCGCGTCTAAGGGTCATCCTTAGTTAACTGCAGCCCTTTGAACAGCTGCTATTGTCTTTTTATAGGTTTTGTGCAAATCGGGAACCGGGAACTAGTTCCCGGTTCCCGATTTGATTTGACTATGTAAAGAGTTGCCTGCGTTAGATAGAAATGTTTTATTAAGTTATCAGTTGATAAGGAATGACATCCTTACACACAGTTCACCCGCGCCGCAAATCTTTTGAAACCCGCGCATCCCCGCATTGACCGGGCGGAAGAAAGCAACTAGACCGCAAGTTTGCGCGGGTTATTGGTCATGATCATCCGTGCCACAGTGGGCCGGCGACAGGGCAGTGGACACATTCTGAAACAGACCACACAGCAGCGGGAGTAACGGAGACTCACTATAGGTGATGACCATCCGTGCCGCAGTGGCCCGGAGTAAGGGCAGTGGACACAAACTGAATTAGACCACACCGCGGCTAAGCGGCGGGAGTAACGGAGATTCTCTAAAGGTGATGACCATCCGTGCCGCAGTGGCCCGGAGCGAGGGCAGTGGACAAATACTGCATTACACCACATCGCGGCTGAGCGGCGGGAGTAACGGAGACTCTCTATAGGTGATGATCATCCGTCCCGCTGTGGCCCGGCGACAAGACAGTGGACACATACCACAATAGACCACGCTGCGGCTAAGCGGCGGGAGTAGCGGAGACTCTCTTAAGGTAATGATCATCCGTGCCGCAGTGGCCGGGAGAAAGGGCAGTCTACACATACTGCATAAGACCACATCGCGGCTAAGGCTTATACTGAGTTAGCTGCAGCCCTTTGAATAGCTACCATTGTTTTTTATATGTTTTGTGCAAATCGGGAACCGGGAACTAGTTCCCGGTTCCCGATTTAATAAGGAACCGGGAACAGGGAACTAGTTCCCGGTTCCCGATTTGATTTGCCTATGTAAAGAGTTGCCTGCGTTTGATAGAAATGTTTTATTCAGTTATCAGTTGATAAGGAATGACATCCTTACACACAGTTCACCCGCGCCGCAAATCTTTTGAAACCCGCGCATCCCCGCATTGACCGGGCGGAAGAAAGCAACTAGACCGCAAGTTTGCGCGGGTTAATGGTCATGATCATCCGTGCCACAGTGGGCCGGCGACAGGGCAGTGGACACATTCTGAAACAGACCACACAGCAGCGGGAGTAACGGAGACTCACTATAGGTGATGACCATCCGTGCCGCAGTGGCCCGGAGAAAGGGCAGTGGACAAAAACTGAATTAGACCACACCGCGGCTAAGAGGCGGGAGTAACGGAGATTCTCTAAAGGTGATGACCATCCGTGCCGCAGTGGCCCGGAGAAAGGGCAGTGGACAAATACTGCATTACACCACATCGCGGCTGAGCGGCGGGAGTAACGGAGACTCTCTATAGGTGATGATCATCCGTCCCGCTGTGGCCCGGCGACATGACAGTGGACACATACCACAATAGACCACGCTGTGGCTAAGCGGCGGGAGTAGCGGAGACTCTCTTAAGGTAATGATCATCCGTGCCGCAGTGGCCGGGAGAAAGGGCAGTCTACACATACTGCATTAGACCACATCGCGGCTAAGGCTTATACTGAGTTAGCTGCAGCCCTTTGAATAGCTACCATTGTTTTTTATATGTTTTGTGCAAATCGGGAACCGGGAACTAGTTCCCGGTTCCCGGTTCCCGATTTAATAAGGAACCGGGAACCGGGAACTAGTTCCCGGTTCCCGATTTGATTTGACAATGTAAAGAGTTGCCTGCGTTAGATAGAAATGTTTTATTCAGTTATCAGTTGATAAAGAATGACATCCTTACACACAGTTCACCCGCGCCGCAAATCTTTTGAAACCCGCGCATCCCCGCATTGGCCGGGCGGAAGAACGCAAGTAGACCGCAAGTTTGCGCGGGTTATTGGTCATGATCATCCGTGCCACAGTGGGCCGGCGACAGGGCAGTGGACACATTCTGAAACAGACCACACAGCAGCGGGAGTAACGGAGACTCACTATAGGTGATGACCATCCGTGCCGCAGTGGCCGGAGAAAGGGCAGTGGACACAAACTGAATTAGACCACACCGCGGCTAAGCGGCGGGAGTAACGGAGATTCTCTAAAGGTGATGAAAATCCGTGCCGCAGTGGCCCGGAGAGAGGGCAGTGGACAAATTCTGCATTACACCACATCGCGGCTGAGCGGCGGGAGTAACGGAGACTCTCTATAGGTGATGATCATCCGTCCCGCTGTGGCCCGGCGTCATGACAGTGGACACATACCACAATAGACCACGCTGCGGCTACGCGGCGGGAGTAGCGGAGACTCTCTTAAGGTAATGATCATCCGTGCCGCAGTGGCCGGGAGAAAGGGCAGTCTACACATACTGCATTAGACCACATCGCGGCTAAGGGTTATACTGAGTTAGCTGCAGCCCTTTGAATAGCTACCATTGTTTTTTATATGTTTTGTGCAAATCGGGAACCGGGAACTAGTTCCTGGTTCCCGGTTCCCGATTTAATAAGGAACCGGGAACCGGGAACTAGTTCCCGGTTCCCGATTTGATTTGGCTATGTAAAGAGTTGCCTGCGTTAAATAGAAATGTTTTATTCAGTTATCAGTTGATAAAGAATGACATCCTTACACACAGTTCACCCGCGCCGCAAATCTTTGGAAACCCGCGCATCCCCGCATTGGCCGGGCGGAAGAAAGCAAGTAGACCGCAAGTTTGCGCGGGTTATTGGTCATGATCATCCGTGCCACAGTGGGCCGGCGACAGGGCAGTGGACACATTCTGAAACAGACCACACAGCAGCGGGAGTAACGAAGACTCACTATAGGTGATGACCATCCGTGCCGCAGTGGCCCGGAGAAAGGGCAGTGGACACAAACTGAATTAGACCACACCGCGGCTAAGCGGCGGGAGTAACGGAGATTCTCTAAAGGTGATGACCATCCGTGCCGCAGTGGCCCGGAGAGAGGGCAGTGGACAAATACTGCATTACACCACATCGCGGCTGAGCGGCGGGAGTAACGGAGACTCTCTATAGGTGATGATCATCCGTCCCGCTGTGGCCCGGCGACAAGACAGTGGACACATACCACAATAGACCACGCTGCGGCTAAGCGGCGGTAGTAGCGGAGACTCTCTTAAGGTAATGATCATCCGTGCCGCAGTGGCCGGGAGAAAGGGCAGTCTACACATACTGCATTAGACCACATCGCGGCTAAGGGTTATAATGAGTTAGCTGCAGCCCTTTGAATAGCTACCATTGTTTTTTACATGTTTTGTGCAAATCGGGAACCGGGAACTAGTTACCGGTTCCCGGTTCCCGATTTAATAAGGAACCGGGAACCGGGAACTAGTTCCCGGTTCCCGATTTGATTTGACTATGTAAAGAGTTGCCTGCGTTAGATAAAAATGTTTTATTCAGTTATCAGTTGATAAGGAATGACATCCTTACACACAGTTCACCCGCGCCGCAAATCTTTTGAAACCCGCGCATCCCCGCATTGGCCGGGCGGAAGAAAGCAACTAGACCGCAAGTTTGCGCGGGTTATTGGTCATGATCATCCGTGCCACAGTGGGCCGGCGACAGGGCAGTGGACACATTCTGAAACAGACCACACAGCAGCGGGAGTAACGGAGACTCACTATAGGTGATGACCATCCGTGCCGCAGTGGCCCGGAGAAAGGGCAGTGGACACAAACTGAATTAGACCACACCGCGGCTAAGCGGCGGGAGTAACGGAGATTCTCTAAAGGTGATGACCATCCGTGCCGCAGTGGCCCGGAGAGAGGGCAGTGGACAAATACTGCATTACACCACATCGCGGCTGAGCGGCGGGAGTAACGGAGACTCTCTATAGGTGATGATCATCCATCCCGCTGTGGCCCGGCGACAAGACAGTGGACACATACCACAATAGACCACGCTGCGGCTAATCGGCGGTAGTAGCGGAGACTCTCTTAAGGTAATGATCATCCGTGCCGCAGTGGCCGGGAGAAAGGGCAGTCTACACATACTGCATTAGACCACATCGCGGCTAAGGGTTATACTGAGTTAGCTGCAGCCCTTTGAATAGCTACCATTCTTTTTTACATGTTTTGTGCAAATCGGGAACCGGGAACTTGTTCCAGGTTCCCGGTTCCCGATTTAATAAGGAACCGGGAACCGGGAACTAGTTCCCGGTTCCCGATTTGATTTGACTATGTAAAGAGTTGCCTGCGTTAGATAAAAATGTTTTATTCAGTTATCAGTTGATAAGGAATGACATCCTTACACACAGTTCACCCGCGCCGCAAATCTTTTGAAACCCGCGCATCCCCGCATTGGCCGGGCGGAAGAAAGCAACTAGACCGCAAGTTTGCGCGGGTTATTGGTCATGATCATCCGTGCCACAGTGGGCCGGCGACAGGGCAGTGGACACATTCTGAAACAGACCACACAGCAGCGGGAGTAACGGAGACTCACTATAGGTGATGACCATCCGTGCCGCAGTGGCCCGGAGAAAGGGCAGTGGACACAAACTGAATTAGACCACACCGCGGCTAAGCGGCGGGAGTAACGGAGATTCTCTAAAGGTGATGACCATCCGTGCCGCAGTGGCCCGGAGAGAGGGCAGTGGACAAAAACTGCATTACACCACATCGCGGCTGAGCGGCGAAATAACGGAGACTCTCTATAGGTGATGATCATCCGTCCCGCTGTGGCCCGGCGACAAGACAGTGGACACATACCACAATAGACCACGCTGCGGCTAAGCGGCGGGAGTAGCGGAGACTCTCTTAAGGTAATGATCATCCGTGCCGCAGTGGCCGGGAGAAAGGGCAGTCTACACATACTGCATTAGACCACATCGCGGCTAAGGGTTATAATGAGTTAGCTGCAGCCCTTTGAATAGCTACCATTGTTTTTTATATTTTTTGTGCAAATCGGGAACCGGGAACTAGTTCCCGGTTCCCGATTTGATTTGACTATGTAAAGAGTTGCCTGCGTTAGATAGAAATGTTTTATTAAGTTATCACTTGATAAGGAATGACATCCTTACACACAGTTCACCCGCGCCGCAAATCTTTTGAAACCCGCGCATTCCCGCATTGACCGGGCGGAAGAAAGCAACTAGACCGCAAGTTTGCGCGGGTTATTGGTCATGATCATCCGTGCCACAGTGGGCCGGCGACAGGGCAGTGGACACATTCTGAAACAGACCACACAGCAGCGGGAGTAACGGAGACTCACTATAGGTGATGACCATCCGTGCCGCAGTGGCCCGGAGAAAGGGCAGTGGACACAAACTGAATTAGACCACACCGCGGCTAAGCGGCGGGAGTAACGGAGATTCTCTAAATGTGATGACCATCCGTGCCGCAGTGGCCCGGAGAAAGGGCAGTGGACAAATACTGCATTACACCACATCGCGGCTGAGCGGCGGGAGTAACGGAGACTCTCTATAGGTGATGATCATCCGTCCCGCTGTGGCCCGGCGACATGGCAGTGGACACATACCACAATAGACCACGCTTCGGCTAAGCGGCGGGAGTAGCGGAGACTCTCTTAAGGTAATGATCATCCGTGCCGCAGTGGCCGGGAGAAAGGGCAGTCTACACATACTGCATTAGACCACATCGCGGCTAAGGGTTATACTGGGTTAGCTGCAGCCCTTTGAATAGCTACCATTGTTTTTTTTTTATATGTTTTGTGCAAATCGGGAACCGGGAGCTAGTTCCCGGTTCCCGGTTCCCGATTTATCTAGTTCCCGGTTCCCGATTTGATTTGACTATGTAAAGAGTTGCCTGCGTTAGATAGAAATGTTTTATTAAGTTATCAGTTGATAAGGAATGACATCCTTACACACAGTTCACCCGCGCCGCAAATCTTTTGAAACCCGCGCATCCCCGCATTGACCGGGCGGAAGAAAGCAACTAGACCGCAAGTTTGCGCGGGTTATTGGTCATGATCATCCGTGCCACAGTGGGCCGGCGACAGGGCAGTGGACACATTCTGAAACAAACCACACAGCAGCGGGAGTAACGGAGACTCACTATAGGTGATGACCATCCGTGCCGCAGTGGCCCGGAGAAAGGGCAGTGGACACAAACTGAATTAGACCACACCGCGGCTAAGCGGCGGGAGTAACGGAGATTCTCTAAAGGTGATGACCATCCGTGCCGCAGTGGCCCGGAGAAAGGGCAGTGGACAAATACTGCATTACACCACATCGCGGCTGAGCGGCGGGAGTAACGGAGACTCTCTATAGGTGATGATCATCCGTCCCGCTGTGGCCCGGCGATATGGCAGTGGACACATACCACAATAGACCACGCTGCGGCTAAGCGGCGGGAGTAGCGGAGACTCTCTTAAGGTAATGATCATCCGTGCCGCAGTGGCCGGGAGAAAGGGCAGTCTACACATACTGCATTAGACCACATCGCGGCTAAGGGTTATACTGAGTTAGCTGCAGCCTTTTGAATAGCTATCATTGTTTTTTATATGTTTTTATATGTCGGTTCCCGATTTATTAAGGAACCGGGAACCGGGAACTAGTTCCCGGTTCCCGATTTGATTTGACTATGTAAAGAGTTGCCTGCGTTAGATAGAAATGTTTTATTAAGTTATCAGTTCATAAGGAATGACATCCTTACACACAGTTCGACCGCGCCGCAAATCTTTTGAAACCCGCGCATCCCCGCATTGACCGGGCGGTAGAAAGCAACTAGACCGCAAGTTTGCGCAGGTTATTGGTCATGATCATCCGTGCCACAGTTGCCCGGAGAAAGGGCAGTGGACACAAACTGAATTAGACCACACCGCGGCTAAGCGGCGGGAGTAACGGAGATTCTCTAAAGGTGATGACCATCCGTGCCGCAGTGGCCCGGAGAAAGGGCAGTGGACAAATACTGCATTACACCACATCGCGGCTGAGCGGCGGGAGTAACGGAGACTCTCTATAGGTGATGATCATCCGTCCCGCTGTGGCCCGGCGACAAGACAGTGGACACATACCACAATAGACCACGCTGCGGCTAAGCGGCGGGAGTAGCGGAGACTCTCTTAAGGTAATGATCATCCGTGCCGCAGTGGCCGGGAGAAAGTGCAGTCTACACATACTGCATTAGACCACATCGCGGCTAAGGGTTTTTTTTTTGTTTTTTTTTTGGTTTGGGTTTTACGGCCCTTTCAAGATTATTTCACTCATATCGAGCCGATCGTTAATCAGAGGTGGGCGAAAACCGGAGTACCCGGAGAAAAACCACCTGACCTTCCGTTGCAGAACTTGGCGTCTCACACGTGGCCCGAGCGAGGCTCGAACCTACGGCGGTGAGAGACCTAATGACTAAGAGTCAGCGCTCTTATCCACTAGGCCACGGAGGCCCGTTCGCGGCTAAGGGTAATACTGAGTTAGCTGCAGCCCTTTGAATAGCTACCATTGTTTTTTATATGTTTTGTGCAAATCGGAAACCGGGAACTTCCCGGTTCCCCGGTTCCCGATTTAATAAGGAACCGGGAACCGGGAACTAGTTTCCGGTTCCCGATTTGATTTGACTATATAAAGAGTTGCCTGCGTTAGATAGAAATGTTTCATTAAGTTATCAGTCGATAAGGAATGACATCCTTACTCACAGTTCACCCGCGCTGTAAATCTTTCAAAACCCGCGCAGCCCGCATTGAGCGGGCGGAACAAAGCAACTAGACCGCAAGTTTGCGCGGGTTATAGGTCATGATCATCCGTCCCACAGTGGACCGGCGACAGGGCAATGGACATGTGGTTATTAAGACCAATCTGCGGATAGGCTGCGGGAGTAGCGGAGAATCGCTATAGGTGATGATCATCCGTCCCGCTGTGGCCGGTGACATGACAGTGGACACATACTACAATAGACCACGCTGCAGCTAAGCAGCGGGAGTAGCGGAGACTCTCTTAAGGTGATGATCATCCGTGCCACAGTGGCCCGGAGAAAGGGTATTGGACACATACTACATTAGACCACACCGCGGCTAAGGGATACTGAGTTAGCTGCAGCCCTTCGAATAGCTGCCATTGTCTTTTTATAGGGTTTGTGCAAATCGGGAACCGGGAACTAGGTCCCAATTCCCGGCTCCCGATTGAATAAGGAACCAGGAACCGGGAATCAGTTCCCGGTTTCCGATTTGATTTGACTATGTAAAGAGTTGCCTGTGTTAGATAGAAATATTTTATTCAGTTATCAGTTGATAAGGAATGACTCCCTTACTGAAAGTTCACCCGCGCTCTAAATCTTTTAAAACCCGCGCAGCCCCGCATTGAGCGGGCGGAACAAAGCAACTAGACCGCAAGTTTGCGCGGGTAATAGTTCATGATCATCCGTGCCGCAGTGGGCCGGCGACAGGGCAGTGGACACATACTGCAACCGACCACATCGCAGCGGGAGTAACGATGAGTCTCTATAGGTGATGACCATCCGTGCCGCAGTGGCCCAGGGTAAGGGACACAAACTGCATAACACCACATCGCGGCTATGCGGCGGGTGTAACGGAGATTAGTATAAACATATTTTATTGCATCATAAATCAAGCAACAGGGTCGGGCCACAAGTTCTGCCAACATTATTTACGGCCCTCCCCTACAAAACAGTATTACAGTAATAGATACATGCACATGATAGTGGCAAATACAGAGACATTTTGAATACTTCATATGGAGTGATATAACAAATAAACATACATCACATTTTCCAAAGATGATGAGAAAAAGTAACGGAGATTGTCTATAGGTGATGACCATCCGTGCCGCAGTGACCCGGAGAAAGGGCAGTGGACACATACTGCATACACCACATCACGGCGAAGGGATACCTTAGTTAAATGTAGCAGTGGCCCGGAGAAAGGGCAGTGGACACAAACTGCATTAGACCACACCGCGGGTTAGCGGCGTGAGTAACGGAGATTCTCTATAGGTGATGACCATCCGTGCCGCAGTGGCCCGGAGAAAGGGCAGTGGACAAATACTGCATTACACCACATCGCGGCTGAGCGGCGGGAGTAACGGACACTCTATATAGGTGATGATCATCCTTCCTGCTGTGGCCCGGCGACAAGACAGTGGACACATACTACAATAGACCACGCTGCGTCTAAGAGGCGGAAGTAGAGGAGACTCTCTTAAGGTAATGATCATCCGTGCCACAGTGGCCCGGAGAATGGGCAGTGGACACATACTGCATTAGACAACACCGCGTCTAAGAGTATCCTTAGTTAACTGCAGCCCTTTGAATAGCTGCTATTGTCTTTTTATAGGTTTTGTGCAAATCGGGAACCGGGAACTAGTTCCTGGTTCCCGGTTCCCTTATTAGTTCCCGGTTCCCGATTTGATTTGACTATGTAAAGAGTTGCCTGCGTTAGATAGAAATATTTTATTAAGTTATCAGTTGATAAGGAATGACATCCTTATACACAGTTCACCCGCGCCGCAAATCGTTTGGAACCCGCGCATCCCCGCATTGACCGGGCGGAAGAAAGCAACTAGACCGCAAGTTTGCGCGGGTTATTGGTCATGATCATCCGTGCCACAGTGGGCCGGCGACAGGGCAGTGGACACATTCTGCAACAGACCACACCACAGCAGGAGTAACGGAGACTCACTATATGTGATGACCATCCGTGCCGCAGTGGCCCGGAGAAAGGGCAGTGGACACAAACTGAATTAGACCACACCGCGGCTAAGCGGCGGGAGTAACGGAGATTCTCTAAAGGTGATGACCATCCGTGCCGCAGTGGCCCGGAGAAAGGGCAGTGGACAAATACTGCATTACACCACATCGCGGCTGAGCGGCGGGAGTAACGGAGACTCTCTATAGGTGATGATCATCCGTCCCGCTGTGGCCCGGCGACAAGACAGTGGACACATACCACAATAGACCACGCTGCGGCTAAGCGGCGGGAGTAGCGGAAACTCTCTTAAGGTAATGATCATCCGTGCCGCAGTGGCCGGGAGAAAGGGCAGTCTAAACATACTGCATTAGACCACATCGCGGCTAAGGGTTATACTGAGTTAGCTGCAGCCCTTTAAATAGCTACCATTGTTTTTTATAGGTTTTGTGCAAATCGGGAACCGGGAACTAGTTCCCGGTTCCCGGTACCCGATTTAATAAGGAACCGGGAACTGGGAACTAGTTCCCGGTTCCCGATTTGATTTGACTATATAAAGAGTTGCCTGCGTTAGATAGAAATGTTTCATTAAGTTATCAGTTGATAAGGAATGACATCCTTACTCACAGTTCACCCGCGCTGTAAATCTTTTATAACCCGCGCAGCCCGCATTGAGCGGGCGGATCAAAGCAACTAGACCGCAAGTTTGCGCGGGTTATAGGTCATGATCATCCGTCCCGCAGTGGCCCGGCGACAGGGCAATGGACATGTGCTCATTAAGACCAATCTGCGGATAGGCTGCGGGAGTAGCGGAGAATCGCTTTAGGTGATGATCATCCGCCCCGCTGTGGCCCGGTGACATGACAGTGGACACATACTACAATAGACCACGCTGCAGCTAAGCAGCGGTAGTAGCGGAGACTCTCTTAAGGTGATGATCATCCGTGCCACAGTGGCCCGGAGAAAGGGTATTGGACACATACTGCATTAGACCACACCGCGGCTAAGGGATACTGAGTTAGCTGCAGCCCTTCGAATAGCTGCCATTGTCTTTTTATAGGGTTTGTGCAAATCGGGAACCGTTCCTGGTTCCCGGCTCCCGATTTAATAAGGAACCAGGAACCGGGAATTATGTCCCGGTTTCCGATTTGATTTGACTATGTAAAGAGTTGCCTGTGTTAGATAGAAATATTTTATTCAGTTATCAGTTGATAAGGAATGACTTCCTTACTGAAAGTTCACCCGCGCTCTAAATCTTTTAAAACCCGCGCAGCCCCGCATTGAGCGGGCGGAACAAAGCAACTAGACCGCAAGTTTGCGCGGGTTATAGGTCATGATCATCCGTGCCGCAGTGGGCCGGCGACAGGGCAGTGGACACATACTGCAACAGACCACATCGCAGCGGGAGTAACAATGAGTCTCTATAGGTGATGACCATCCGTGCCGCAGTGGCCCAGGGTAAGGGACACAAACTGCATTACACCACATCGCGGCTATGCGGCGGGAGTAACGGAGATTGTCTATAGGTGATGACCATCCGTGCCGCAGTGACCCGGAGAAAGGGCAGTGGACACATACTGCATACACCACATCACGGCGAAGGGATACCTTAGTTAAATGCAGCAGTGGCCCGGAGAAAGGGCAGTGGACACAAACTGCATTAGACCACACCGCGGGTTAGCGGCGTGAGTAACGGAGATTCTCTGATGACCATCCGTGCCGCAGTGGCCCGGAGAAAGGGCAGTTGACAAATACTGCATTACACCACATCGCGGCTGAGCGGCGGGAGTAACGGAGACTCTATATAGGTGATGATCATCCTTCCTGCTGTGGCCCGGCGACAAGACAGTGGACACATACCACAATAGACCACACTGAGTCTAAGCGGCTGGAGTAGAGGAGACTGTCTTAAGGTAATGATCATCAAAGCAACTAGACCGCAAGTTTGCGCGGGTTATAGGTCATGATCATCCGTGCCGCAGTGGGCCGGCGACAGGGCAGTGGACACATACTGCAACCGACCACATCGCAGCGGGAGTAACGATTAGTCTCTATAGGTGATGACCATCCGTGCCGCAGTGGCCCAGGGTAAGGGACACAAACTGCATTACACCACATCGCGGCTATGCGGCGGGAGTAACGGGGATTGTCTATAGGTGATGACCATCCGTGTCGCAGTGGCCCGGAGAATGGGCAGTGGACACATACTGCATTAGACCACAGCGCGTCTAAGGGTCATCCTTAGTTAACTGCAGCCCTTTGAATAGCTGCTATTGTCTTGTTATAGGTTTTGTGCAAATCGGGAACCGAGAACTAGTTCCCGGTTTCCGATTTGATTTAACTATGTAAAGAGTTGCCTGCGTTAGATAGAAATGTTTTATCAGTTGATAAGGAATGACATGCTTACACACAGTTCATCCGTGCCGCAAATCTTTTGAAACCCGCGCATCCCCGCATTGACCGGGCGGAAGAAAGCGACTAGACCGCAAGTTTGCGCGGGTTATTGGTCATGATCATCCGTGCCACACTGGGCCGGCGACAGGGCAGTGGACACACTCTGCGACAGACCACACCGCAGCGGGAGTAACGGAGACTCACTATAGGTGATGACCATCCGTGCCGCAGTGGCCCGGAGAAAGGGCAGTGGACACAAACTGAATTAGACCACACCGCGGCTAAGCGGCGGGAGTAACGGAGATTCTCTGAAGGTGATGACCATCCGTGCCGCAGTGGCCCGGAGAAAGGGCAGTGGACACATACTGCATTACACCACATCGCGGCTGAGCGGCGGGAGTAACGGAGACTCTCTATAGGTGATGATCATCCGTCCCGCTGTGGACCGGCGACAAGACAGTGGACACATACCACAATAGACCACGCTGCGGCTAAGCGGCGGGAGTAGCGGAGATTCTATAAAGGTGATGACCATCCGTGCCGCACCGGCCCGGAGAAAGGGCAGTGGACAAATACTGCATTACACCACATCACGGCTGAGCGGCGGGAGTAACGGAGACTCTCTATAGGTGATGATCATCCGTCCCGCTGTGGCCCGGCGACAAGACAGTGGACACATACCGCAATAGACCACCCTGCGGCTAAGCGGCGGGAGTAGCGGAGACTCTCTTAAGGTAATGATCATCCGTGCCGCAGTGGCCGGGAGAAAGGGCAGTCTACACATACTGCATTAGACCACATCGCGGCTAAGGGTTATACTGAGTTAGCTGCAGCCCTTTGAATAGCTACCATTGTTATTTTTATAGGTTTTGTGCAAACCGGGAACCGGGAACTAGTTCCCGGTTCCCGATTTGATTTGTCTATATAAAGAGTTGCCTGCGTTAGATAGAAATGTTTCATTAAGTTATCAGTCGATAAGGAATGACATCCTTACTCACAGTTCAGCCGCGCTGTAAATCTTTTCCAACCCGCGCAGCCCGCATTGAGCGGGCGGAACAAAGCAACTAGACCGCAAGTTTGCGCGGGTTATAGGTCATGATCATCCGTGCCGCAGTGGGCCGGCGACAGGGCAGTGGACGCATACTGCAACAGACCACACCGCAGCGGGAGTAACGGCGACAGGACAGTGGACACACACTGCATTAGACCACACCGCGGCAAAACTGCGGGAGTAACGGAGACTCTATACAAGTGAGGACCATCTATGCTGCAGTGGCCTGGAGAAAAGGAAGTGGACACATACTGCATTAGACTACACCGCGGCTGAGCGACGGGAGTATCGTAGACTTTCTTTAGGTGATGACCATCCGTCCCGCGGTAGCCCGGCGACTTGACAGTGGACACATACTGCATTAGACCACACCGCGGCTAAACGTCGGGTGTAACGGAGACTCTCTAGAGTTGATGACCATCCGTCCCGCAGTGGAACGGCGACAGGGCAATGGACAAGTTCTCCTTTAGAACAAACTGCGGATAGGCTGCGGGAGTAGCGAGAAATTGCTATAGGTGATTATCATTCGTCCCGATGTGGCCCGGCGACAAGACAGCGGACACATACTGCAATAGACCACGCTGCGTCTAAGCGGCGGGAGTAGCGGAGATTCTCTTCATGTGATGATCATTCGTGCCGCAGTGGCCCGGAGAATGGGCAGTGGACACATACTGCATTAGACCACAGCGCGTCTAAGGGTTATCCTTAGTTAACTGCAGCCCATTGAATAACTGTTATTGTCTTTCAAATGTTTTGTGCAAATCGGGAACCAGGAACAAGTTCGCGGTTGCCGGTTCCAAGTTCCCGATACCCGATTTGATTTGACTATGTAAAGAGTTGCCTGCGTTAGATAGAAATGTTTTAATAAGTTATTAGTTGATAAGGAATGACATCCTTACTCACAGTTCACCCGCGCCGCAAATCTTTCGGGAGTAACGGAGACTCACTATAGGTGATGACCATCCGTGCCGCAGTGGCCCGGAGAAAGGGCAGTGGACACAAACTGCATTAGACCACACCGCGGCTAAGCGGCGGGAGTAACGGAGATTCTCTATATGATGAACATCCGTGCAGCAGTCGCCCGGGGAAAGGGCAGTAGACACATACTGCATTAGACCACACCGCGCCTAAGGGTTATACTGAGTTAGCTGCAGACCTTTGAATAGCTACCATTGTCTCACTATAGGTAATGACCATCCGTGCCGCAGTGGCCCGGAGAAAGGGCAGTGGACAAATACTGCATTTCACCACATTGCGGCTGAGCGGCGGGAGTAACGGAGACTCTCTATAGGAGATGACCATCCGTCCCGCGGTAGCAGGCGACAGTGGTAGCAGTGGGCCGGCGACAGGGCAGTGGACGCATACTGCAACAAACCACACCGCAGCAAAAGTAACTGCGACAGGACAGTGGACACACAGTGCATTAGACCACACCGCGGCAAAACTGCGGGAGAAACGGAGACTCTCTACAAGTGAGATCCATCCGTGCCGCAGTGGCCTGGAGAAAAGGCAGTGGACACATTGCTGCATTAGACTACAAGCGCGGCTGAGCGGCGGGAGTATCTGAGGTTCTCTTTAGGTGATGACCATCCGTCCCGCGGTAGCGCGGCGACAGGACAGTGGACACATACTGCATTAACCCACACCGCGGCTAAACGGCGGAAGAGTTGATGACCATCCGTCCCGCAGTGGCCCGGCGACAGGGCAATGGACAAGTTCTCCTTTAGAACAAACTGCGGAAAGGCTGCGGGAGTAGTTGAGAATCGCTATAGGTGATGATCATCCGTCCCGCTGTGGCCCGGCGACAAGACAGTGGATATATACTGCACGGGTTTTCGGTCATGATCATCCGTGCCGCAGTGGGACGGCGACAGGGCAGTGGACACATACTGCAACAGACGACACCGAAGCGTGAGTAACGGAGACTCTCTATAGGTGATGACCATCCGTGCTGCAGTGGCCCGGAGAAAGACAAGTGGACACAAACTGCATTAGACCACACCGCGGCTAAGCGGCGAGAGTAACGGAGACTGTCTATAAGTGAGGAGCATCCGTGCCGCAGTGGCCCGGAGAAAAGGCAGTGGACATACACTGCATAAGACTACACCGCGGCTGAGCGGCGGGAGTAACGGAGACGGTTTTGAGGTGATGCCCGTCCGTGCCGCAGTGGCCCGGAGAAAGGGCAGTGGACACATACTGCAACAGACCACACCGCAACGGGAGTAAACGGAGATTCTCCATAGGTGATGACCATCCGTGCCGCTGTGGCCCGGATAAAGGGCAGTGGACACATACTGCATTACACCACATCGCGGCTAAGCGGCGGGAGTAACGGAGACTCTCTATAGATGATGACCATCCGTCCGGCGGTAGCCCGGCGAAAGGACCGCGGACACAAACTGCATTAGACCACCCCGCGGCTAAGCGGCGGGAGTAACGGAGATTCTCTATAGGTGATGGCCATCCGCTGCAGTAGCCCGGAGAAAGGGCAATGGACCCATACTGCTTTACACCACACCGCGGCTAAGCGGCGGGAGTAACGGAGACTCTCTATAGGTGATGGCCATCCGTCCTGCGGTAGCTCGGCGACAGGATAGTGGACACATACTGCATTAGACCACACCGCGGGTAAACGGCAGGAATAACGGAGACTCTCTAGAGTGGATGATCATCCGCCCCGCAATGGCCCGGCGACAGGACAATAGACATGTACTCCTTTTGACCAGTCTGCGAATAGGCTGCGAGAGTAGCGGAGAATCGCTATCGGTGATGATCACCCGTCCCGCTGTGGCCCGGCGACAAGGCAGTGGACGCATACTTCAATAGACCACGCTACGGTTAAGCGGCGGGAGTAGCGGAGACTCTCTTAAGGTGATAATCATCCGTGCCGCAGTGGCCCGGAGAATGGGCAGTGGACACATACTGCATTAGACCACACCGCGGCTAAGGGTTATACTGAGTTAGCTGCAGCCCTTTGAATAGCTGCTATTGTCTTTTTATAGATTTTGTGCAAATCGGGAACCGGGAACTAGTTTCCGGTTCCCGGTTCCCGATTTAATAAGGAACCGGGAACCGGGAACTAGTTCCCGGTTCCCGATTTGTTTTGACTATATAAAGAGTTGCCCGCGTTAGATAGAAATGTTTTATCCAGTCTTCAGTTGATAAGGAATGACATCCTAACTCAAAGGTCAACCGCGCCGCAAAACCTTTAAAACCGCACAGCCCCGCATTGATCGGGCGGAACAAAGCAACTAGACCGCAAGTTTGCGCGGGTTACAGGTCATGATCATCCGTGCCGCAGTGGTCCGGCGACATGGCAGTGGACACAAACTGCGTTATACAACATCGCGGCAAAGCGGCGGGAGAAACAGAGATTCTCTATAGGTGAAGAGCATCCGTGCTGCTGGGGCCCGGAGAAAGGGCAGTCGACACATACTCCATTACACCACATCGCGGCTAAGCGGCGGGAGTAACGGAGACTATCTCCGTGACCATCCGTGCCGCAGTGGCCCGGAGAAAGGGCAGTGGATACAAACTGCATTACACCACACCGCGGATAAGCGGCGGGAGTAACGGAGATTCTCTATAGGTGATGACCATCCGTGCCGGAGTGGCCCGGAAAAAGGGCAGTGGACACAAACTGCATTAGAACACACCGCGGCTAAGCGGCGGGAGTAACGGAGATTCTGTATAGGTGATGAACATCCGTGCCGCAGTGGCCCGGAGAAAGGGCAGTGGTCATATACTGCATTACACAACATCGCGGCTAAGCGGCGGGAGTTACACAGACTCTCTATAGGTGATGACCATCCGTCCCGCGGTAGCCCGGCGACATGACAGTAGACACATACTGCATTAGACCACACCGCGGCTAAACGTCGGGAGTAACGGAGACTCTCTTGCGTTGATGACCATCCGTCCCGCTGTGGCCCGGCGACAGGGCAATGGACATGTTCTGCTTTAGACCAATCTGCGGATAGGCTGCGGGAGTAGCGGAAAATCGCTATAGGTGATGCTCATCCGTCCCGCTGTTGCCCGGCGACAAGACAATGGACACATACTACAATAGACCACGCTCCGGCTAAGTGGCGGGAGTAGCGGAGACTCTCTTAATGTGATGATCATCCGTGCCGCAGTGGCCCTGAGAAAGGGCAGTGGACACATACTGCATTAGACCACACCAAGGCTAGGGTTATTCTGTGTTAGTTGCAGCCCTTTGAATAGCTGCAATTCCCTTTTTATAGGTTTTGTGCAAATCGGGAACCGGGAACTAGTTTCCCGGTTCCCGATTAAATAAGGAACCGGGAACTATTTCCCGGTTCCCGATTTGATTTGACTATGTAAAGAGTTGCCTGCGTTAGATAGAAATGTTTTATTCAGTTATCAGTTGATAAGTATTGACATTCTTATTCACAGTTCACCCGCGCCGCAAATCTTGTGAAACCCGCGCAGCCCCGCATTGAGTGGGCGGAACAAAGCAACTAGGCCGCAAGTTTGCGCGGGTTATAGGTCATGATCATCCGTGCCGCAGTGAGCCGGCGACAGGGCAGTGGACACATACTGCAACAGACCACACCGCAGTGGGATTAACGGAGACTCTCTATAGGTGATGACCATCCATGCCCCAGTGGCCCGGAGAAAGAACAGTGGACACAAACTGCATTAGACCACACCGCGGCTAAGTGGCGGAAGTAACGGAGATTCTCTATAGGTGATGACCATCCATGGCGCAGTGGCCCGGAGAAAGGGCAGTGGACACATACTGCATTACACCACATCGCGGCTAAGCGTCGGGAGTAACGGAGACTCTCAGTAGGTGATGACCATCCGTGCCGGAGTGGCCCGGAAAAAGGGCAGTGGACACAAACTTTATTAGAACACACAGCGGCTAAGCGGCGGGAGTAACGTAGATTCTCTATAGGTGATGAACATCCGTGCCGCAGTGGCCCGGAGAAAGGGCAGTGGTCACATACTGCATTACACAACATCGCGGCTAAGCGGCGGGAGTTACACAGACTCTCTATAACGGAGACTCTCTATAGGTGATGACCATCCATCACCTATAGAGAGTCTCCGTCCCGCGGTAGCCCGGCGACAAGACAGTAGACACATACTGCATTAGACCACACCGCGGCTAAACGTCGGGAGTAACGGAGACTCTCTTGCGTTGATGACCATCCGTCCGCTGTGGCCCGGCGACAGGGCAATGGACATGTTCTGCTTTAGACCAATCTGCGGATAGGCTGCGGGAGTAGCGGAAAATCGCTATAGGTGATGCTCATCCGTCCCGCTGTGGCCCGGCGACAAGACAATGGACACATACTACAATAGACCACGCCCCGGCTAAGTGGCGGGAGTAGCGGAGACTCTCTTAATGTGATGATCATCCGTGCCGCAGTGGCCCTGAGAAAGGGCAGTGGACACATACTGCATTAGACCACATCAAAGCTAGGGTTATTCTGTGTTAGTTGCAGCCCTTTGAATAGCTGCAATTCCCTTTTTATAGGTTTTGTGCAAATCGGGAACCGGGAACTAGTTTCCCGGTTCCCGATTAAATAAGGAACCGGGAACTATTTCCCGGTTCCCGATTTGATTTGACTATGTAAAGAGTTGCCTGCGTTAGATAGAAATGTTTTATTCAGTTATCAGTTGATAAGTATTGACATTCTTATTCACAGTTCACCCGCGCCGCAAATCTTGTGAAACCCGCGCAGCCCCGCATTGAGTGGGCGGAACAAAGCAACTAGGCCGCAAGTTTGCGCGGGTTATAGGTCATGATCATCCGTGCCGCAGTGAGCCGGCGACAGGGCAGTGGACACAAACTGCAACAGACCACACCTCAGTGGGATTAACGGAGACTCTCTATAGGTGATGACCATCCATGCCCCAGTGGCCCGGAGAAAGAACAGTGGACACAAACTGCATAAGACCACACCGCGGCTAAGTGGCGGAAGTAACTGAGATTCTCTATAGGTGATGACCATCCATGGCGCAGTGGCCCGGAGAAAGGGCAGTGGACACATACTGCATTACACCACATCGCGGCTAAGCGTCGGGAGTAACGGAGACTCTCAATAGGTGATGACCATCCGTCCCGCGGTTGCCCGGCGACAGGACAGTGGACACATACTGCATTAGACTACACCGCGGCTAAACGGCGTGAGTAACGGATACCCTCTTTAGATGATGATCATCCGTTCCGCAGTGGCCCGGAGAAAGGGCAGTGGACACATACTGCATTAGACCACACCGCGGCTAACCGGCGGGAGTATCGGAGACTCTTTTTAGGTGATGACCATCCATCCCGGTGACAGGGCAATGGACATGTACTCCTTTAGACCAAACTGCGGATAGACTGCGGGAGTAGCTGAGAATCGCTATAGGTGATGATCATCCGTCCCGCTGTAGCCCGGCGACAAGACAGTTGACACATACTGCAATAGACCACGCTGCGGCTAAGTGGCTGGAGTAGCGGAGACTCTCTTAATGATGACCATTCGTCCCGCGGTAGCCCGGAGAAAGGGCAGTGGACACATACTGCATTACACCACATCGCGGCTAAGCGGCGGGAGTAACGGAGACTGTCGGATGATCATCCGTCCCGCGACAGCCTGGCGACAGGACAGTGGGTACTTACTGCATTAGACCATCGCGGCTAAGCGGCGGGAGTAACGGAGACTCTCGGATGATCATCCGTCCCGCTGCAGCCCGGCTACAGGACAGTGGGCACTTACTGCATTAGACCACGCCGCGGCTAAAGGGCGAGAGTAACGGAGACTCTCTATGTTTGATGACCATCCGTACCGCAGTTGTCCAGACAGGGCAATGGAGATGTACTCCTTTAGACCAAACTGTGGATAGACTGCGGGAGTAGCGGAGAATCGCTACAGGTGATGATCATCCGTCTGGCTGTGGCCCGGCGACAAGACAGTGGACACATACTGCATTAGACCACGCTGCGGCTAAGTGGCGGTGTAGCGATGACTCTCTTAAGATGATGACCATCCGTCCCGCGGTAGCCCGGAGAACGGGCCGTGGACACATACTGCATTACACCACATCGCGGCTAAGCGGCGAGATAACGAGGACTCTCTATAGGGATAATCATCCGTCACGCGGTAGCTCGGCGACAGGACGGTGGACACTTGCTGCTTGCGGCTAAACGGCGGGAGTAACGTAGACTCTCTAGATTTGATGACCATCCGTCCCGCAGTTGCCCAGACAGGGCAATGGCTATGTACTCCTTTAGACCAAACTGCGGATAGGCTGCGGGGGTAGCGGAGAATTGCTAAAGGTGATGATCATTCGTCCCCCTGTGACCCGGCGACAAGACAGTGGACACATACTGCAATAGACCACACAGCGGAGTAGTGGAGAGTCTCTTAAGGTGATGATCATCCGTGCCGCAGTGGTCTTGAGAAAGGGCAATGGACACATACTGCATTAGACCACACCGCGGCTAAGCGGCGGGAGTAACGGAGATTCCCTTTAGGTGATGACCATCCGTCCCGGAGTGGCCCGGCGACAGGGCAATGGACATGTACTCCTTTAGACCAAACTGTGGATAGGCTGCGGGAGTAGCGAAGATCGCTATAGGTGATGATCATCCATCCCGCTGTGGCCCTGCGACAAGACAGTGGACACATACTGCATTAGACCACGCTGCGGCTAAGTGGCGGGTGTAGCGGTTACTCTCTTAAGATGATGACCATCCGTCCCGCGGTAGCCCGGAGAAAGGGCAGTGGACACATACTGCATTACACCGTATCAGGGCAAAGCGGCGAGAGTAACGGAGACTATCTATAGGTATGACCATCCGTCCGGCAGAAGCCCGGCGACAGGACAGTGGACACTTGCTGCATTAGACCACACCGCGGCTAAAGGGCGGGAGTAACGGAGACTCTCTGGAGTTGATGACCATCCGTCCCGCAGTTGCCCAGACAGGGCAATGGACATGTACTCCTTTAGACCAAACTGCGGATAGGCTGCGGGAGTAGCAGAGAATCGCTAAAGGTGATGATCGTCCGTCCCGCTGTAGTCCGGCGACAAGACAGTGGACATATACTGCAATAGACCACACTGCGGCTAAGCGGTTGGAGTAGCGGAGACTCTCTTAAGGTGATGATCATCCGTGCCACAGTGGCCCGGAGAAAGGCAGTGGACATATACTTCATTAGACCAAACCGCGGATAGGCTGCGGGAGTAGCGGAGAATCGCTATAGGTGATGATCATCCGTCACGCTGTAGCCCGGCGACAAGACAGTGGTCACATACTGCAATAGACCACACTGCGGCTAATCGGCGGGAGTAGCGGAGACTCTCTTAAGGCGATGATCACCCGTGCCGCAGTGGCCCGGAGAAAGGGCAGTGGACACATACTGCATTAGACCACACCACGGCTAAGCGGCGGGAGTAACGGAGACTCTCTGTAGGTGATAACCATCCGTCGCGTAGTGGCCCGGCCACAGGGCAATGTACATGGTCTCCTTTAGACCAAACTGCGGATAGGCTGCGGGAGTAGCGGAGAATCGCTATAGGTGATGATCATCCGTCCCCCTGTAGCCCTGCGACAAGATAGTGGACACATACTGCAATAGACCACACTGGCGCGGGTGAACTGTGAGTAAGGATGGCATTCCTTCGGTAGAAATGTTTTATTCAGTTATCAGTTGATGAGGAATGCCATCTTTACTAATAGTTTAGTCTCGTCGCAAATCTTTAAAAACCCGCGCAGCGCCGCATTGAGCGGGCGGACCAAAGCAACTAGACCGGAAGTTTGCGCGGGTTTAAAAATTGATTTAAATATGTAAAGCTTTGTCCGGGCAAGGCATAGAACCGAGGCTAAGACCTGCCACTTCGTCCGAGTCCCAAACCTTCAGTTAGTAAAACCAAATCCAAGCGGGGACTCTGATCCGGTATCCAAAGTCTTCCCCCATCTTGTATCTCCGCCCCGGTGACCAGAGACGAAGATAAGGACGAGCGCGGTCCCTGAAAACGTATACAAACGCTTCCTGGAGCTCAGCCCTGCCCCGCGGTCAGCCAGATTCGGACGGGAAGCAGAGCGCGGCAGCTGTGCCAGTATCCAAGGCTATTCACATAGCGGGACACGGTCTCCGGAGAAGGCATAGAATGGAGGCTGAGAGCCGCAACTGTGCCCGTGTCACACCCCTTCACTAAGCAAAACCAAAGACAAGCGCGGATCTGGATCCGGTACACTATCTCTTGTCATCTTGGCTCTATGCCCCGGAGACCAGAGACGAAGAGAAAGTCGAGTTCGATCTCTGGAAACGTACACAAACGCTTCCTGGAGCTCGATCCTGACATGCAGCCAGCAAGATACGGACGGAAAGCAGAGCGCGGTGGCTGTGCACGTATACAAAGCTATTCCCGTAGCGGAGAACGGTCTCTGGGCTTGGTACAGAACGGAGACAGAAACGCCGCCCGTGTCTCAAGCCTTTCCGCAGCGGAACATGGTTTGCGATCTATGCATAGAACGGATGTTGAGCGCCGCCGTTGTGCCCGTGTTCCAAGCCTGCATTTAGCAAAACCAAAGAGAAGTGTGGACCCGGACACGGTAGACAAAGTCTTCTATCATCTTGTTCTCTCTGACCCGGGGACAAGAAACGAAGAGAAAGCCAAACGCGGTCCCTGAAAACGTACACAGACGCTTCCTGCTGCTCATTCCTGCTCAGTGGCCAGCCAGATACGGACGAAAATCAGAGCGCGTAGCTGTGCCCGTATCCAAAGCTATTCCCGTAGCGGAGAACGGTCTCCGGGCTATACATCGAACGGAGGCAGAACGCCGTCACTGTGCCCGTTTCCCAAGCCGTCTAGTAGCGGAGCACGGTCTCCGAGCTAAACTTTGTCGCCGTGTCTAAAAGCTGTGGCCGTGTCTAAAAGCCTTCAATTAGTAAACAAATGCAAAGCACAGACCCGAATCCGATAGACATAGTCTTCTATCATCTTGTCTCTCCGCCAGGGAGACTAGACACGACGAGAAAGCTGAGCACGGAAAACGTACACAGACGCTTGCTTGAGTTCAGCTCTGTCCCGCGGCCAGCCAGATAAGGATGGAAAGCAGAGCTCGGCAGCTCTGCCAGTTTCCCAGGCTATTCCCGTAGCGTAGCACGGTCTCCGGGCTAGGCATAAATCAGAGGCTCAGCGTCGCCATTGTGCCCATGCCCGAAGCCTTTCGGCAGCGGAGCACGGTCTCGAAGCTATGCATTAAACGGAGGCTGAGCGCCGCCGCTGTGCCCGTGTCCCAAGCCTTCACTTAGCAAAACCAAAGACAAGTGTAGACCCGGACACGGTAGACAAAGTCTTCTATCATCTTGTCTCTCTGATCCTGAGACCAGAGACGAAGAGAAAGCCCAGCGCGGTCCCTGAGAACGTACAGAGAAGCTTTCTGTAGCTCAGTTTTGCCCTGCGGCCAGCCAGATGCGGACGGGAAGCATAGCAAGGTAACTGTGCCCGTATTCAAAGCTATACCCGTAGCGGAGCACGGTCTCCGGGCTATGCTTAGAACGGAGGCAGGACTCCGCCACTGTGTCCGTGGATCAATATGTTCTATAAAAGGGTTATCCTTTGGAAGCAAGGAATACACAACATAACCAGAACATATGAAGTGTACAGGTTTTCAGGGCAAGACTAGCTAGTTTCGGCCAATTAGGCCTCATCAGTGACCCTCAATTATTTTCAAAATTCTACAATGGAATCAATGATCCAAAAGAACAAGAGAAAATATAAACTAGACTATGATGTAGGACAGGGAGACTTTGTACGGCGGCCACACATTCCCAGACACCAGCTGTAGTGATGCTGTAGTGACGTTAAATATGTTATATTAAAGGGTTATCCTTTGGAAGCAAGGAATACACCACAGAACTGGAAAATATGAAGCGTACATGTTTTCTGGGCCAGATTATCTACTTTCGGCCAATTAGGCCTCATCAAGCCTTCCCGTGTAATACACGAGAGTTCAGTTCAGAATGGACTGTTCCAGCATCAAGCTTGGAGTGTCTCACCTTGCAAAAAAGGGGCTTTAGGTGTATACCCACGAAGAACGGAAAACAGTGTAGAGTGTGAGGGGACAACACATTATGAACCGTCTCGTCTAAAGTTAGTGTGCAAAAAAAAAAACATTTATCCGGTCTACAGAGGTGAACAAAGAACATGCATTTCGTCATATGCTTCAAACTTTGTGTACGAAATTTCAATGGATAAAAAATACAAGCAAATGAACATGTAGATAAAGGCAAATTTCGCGGAGAAACACCGTGAACGTCTTTACCTGTACTAATTATCTTTCTCCGAAAAAAAGCAATTTTCGCGGAGAAATTTCGCGGCGTTTCGCAGTGAAATTAACCGCTTTGAAACGCGAAATTTCTTTCTTCTCGGAGAAATTTCTCGCTTGTTTTCCGCGAAAAAAAAACTCCTATTACCGCGGAGAAAAATAAATTATGGGTTTTTACCGGTAGCTGGTCGGTACTTGCAGCAAAATTAAACATAAAAATAACACCGTTGTTTAAGCTCGTATGAGTCGAAGGCTCCAGATTTGAGTCTCCGTCGTCATCGTCCGCCGTCGTCATCCGTCGTCCCCATTTTTAAACTACAATATCTCTGTAGCCTGCTGGCAGATCTCAACCCAATTTTACCTTAAGGTTTTGGTTGAGGATTGCTTGCATATCCATTTTTCGATAATTGCAAATGGAAAATGTTTGCGAACAGCGTAGCTCCTTTGTTATGATTTTATTGATCTTCATGAAGATTGCATATAACTAAGACGTGCCTAAAATCTTTGATTAATTCGAAAATGTGTCCGGTCGGGCCATGAATTGCAGAGAAATGTTCACCTGAATGTCAAAAATGCCCATTATCGACCTTTTGAACAGCCTAGATTCTTCACAATTTTTTGGAGCTTCATGAAAAATGCAGACGAAATAGACATGCACGTTTGAAAATGGATCAGATTGCTTTTGCACTGGCATAGTAACGTTCTCTTGATCTTTTGATCATTAGGTCTCTCACCGCTGTGGTTGGAGCCTCGCTTGGGTCACATGTGAGACGCCAAGTTCTGCAGCGGAAGGTCAGAAGGTTTTCTCCGGGTAATCCGGTTTTCGCCCACTTCTGATTATAGATCGACTCGATATGAGTGAAATAATCTTGAAAGGGCCGCAAAACCAAAACCAAACAACGTCCCCTTGATTGTCCAAAAAGGCCTACATCGACCTGGTAAACAGCGTAGCTCCTTTAATCTGTCTTTGATCTTCATGAAACTTGAGAATAACTAAGAATTGTGCTACATCGTTGACGAGTTCAAAACTGGGTCCGATGGGTCCAACTATGTCAGGGTTATGTTTTCTTTGATTGTCAAAAATTTTTCTTGTGAAAAGCATATGTTTTATTAAATTTTTTATTCGATCTTCCTGAATCTTGCAGATAAGTTAGAAATGCAATATAAAATCGGAGACATTTGAAAATTTATCAGATCGAACTTACGGTGGAAGAGTTACGTCCCCTCCCTTGATTGTCACAAAAAGCCATATTTGATCTTATGAACAGTGTTTATACAAATATTTTTAATGGACCTTCATAAAACCTGTAGATAACTTAGACATGCAAACTTCTCGGATATTAAGTTAAAAAATAGCCATCGGAAGAGATGGCAAATCACCCGACCAAAAGCCAGTTTGGCCTTCAGAAGATTGTTCACTAATAGATAGTGCACCAGAATTAAACCAGCAATATATCACAAAAGTATTGCAGTTATGGCCATCACAAGATTATACTGTCAGGGGAGAAAACTAAAAAAACAGGGCAATCAGAATTGTGGTTCTTGCGCATGACATGCCTGCTTAAGCTCATGTATTTCTGTATGAAGTACCATCAATATGTCTCAAAGGGTATTGGAGACATGGTGATCACAAGCTGGTCATACTGTTATTTTGGAAGGGTAGATAACTCAAATACCACAACACCAACAGTTGTGATTCTTGCACATGACACCCCTTCTGTACCTTTATACTATTGCGCCAAGTTCCTTCAATATATATCAAAGGGTGTTGAGTTATGGCCATCACAATGTTATATTGTCAGGGGAGATAACTAAAAACCAGTGCACCCAGAGATGTAATTCTTGAGCATGACACACCTGCTTAACCTCATGTACATCTACATCATGTACCATCAATATGTCTCAAAGGGTATCGGAGGTATGGTGATCGCAAGGTGGTCATACTGTTATATTGGAAGGGGAGATAACTCAAATACCATAGCACCCATAGTTGCGGTTCTTAGGCATGAAGTGCCGTCTCAACCTTGTATACAATTGTGCCAAGTACCCTCAATATATCTCAAAGGGTAATGGAGTTATGGCCATCACAAGGTTATATTGTCAGGAGAGATAATTCAACAACCAGGGCACCCAGAGTAGTGGTCTTGCACGTGACATTCCTGTTCAACTATATGTACAACTGTACGAAGTACCATCAATATATCTCAAAGAGTATTGGAGATGTGGCCATCACAAGGTAGGCTGTCACTCTATTTTATTCGAAGGGAAGATAACTAAAAAACCACGGCAACCAGAGTTGTGGTTCTTGTGCATGACACGCCGTCTCAGCCTTGTGAACAACTGTGCCAGGTACCATCAATATATCTCTAAGGGTATTGGAGTTATGGCCATCACAAAGTAGTCATTCTATTTTATTAAAAGGGGAGATAACTCAAAAAGTATGGCATCCAGAGTTCTGGTTCTTGCGCATGACACGCCGTCTCAGCCTTGTGAACAATTGTGCAAAGAACCATCAATGAAACTCAAATGGTATAGGAGTTATGGTCAGCACAAGGTTGCGTCTACGGACGGACGGACGGACAGACGGACGGACGCCAGGCAGATCGCTATATCCCCCGAACCTTTTCGGTCGGGGGATAAAAATGGATTAGATCGAACTTACGATGGCAGAGTTACGCCTCATTGATTGTCAAATATAGTCCTATTCAAACTCGTGAACACCGTACCTCCTGCAGTCTTTATTAAATCTCCATAAAACTTGCAGATAATTTTTATATGCATTAAATCTAGGACAAGTTCGAAATTGGATCGGGTCGGGTTTATGGTGACAGCGTTACATCAATTGATTGTCAAAAACGGCCATATTGGGATCCAGTTTTGACTAGCTCCTTTATTTGGATCTGGTTTGTTTAACAATTCTCAGAGAGAAAGAAAGGATACAAGATTTTCAACAAGATTGCAATTTGGCCAGAACTGACAATTTACATCGGAGTAATGTCTATTTTTTTGCCAAAAGAAGCCATATTTGACCAGCCGATCGCCTTTATGCTTCCTTTGGTTGGTTCGAAACTTAGAGATGATAAGTTCAGGCACAGCATCTCAGACAAGTTGGAAGAAAACAGACCAGTTCCCCAAAAATATGATCGATATGACACTTTTCTTGTTGTAAACATCTGCTTATGGTTTTATAACAAACACAGACGCTTTATGCATTCATATGTCTCTAACCTGCTGGCAGATCTCAACCAAATTTTATCATTAGCCTGCCTTGTGCAGGGGATTGATTTCTTATGCATTTCACGCAAATTGCTTCAGAGCTTTAACTGCTATGGAAACTGAAAGGTTCCACAGGCTTAGCATGAAAAAAAAAACGCTTATTTACAGGGTAGCTCCTTCATTTTTTTTTAAGATTATTATGATATATGCGTATAATATGGGACGTTTATATATCACAACGTAAACAATTTCCAAAAACGAACACCCCCCTGAATCACACTTGGCAGAGGGAAAACTGGGGTTTACGGGATTTACAATATTTTTCTAATTTCATCAGAAAAGTAGCCATTTTTTAGATGGGAGCAATGGGTTGATTGTATCGATTCCTGATCATTGTCTTCATTTCTATTTTGACATTTTATGTGACTGGTCTTCTGGGCAAATCAGTCACATTAAATGTCAAACCTGATTTTTCGGAAAAAATATTAAGAAAAAAAAAATGTCATCTGCTGAACAGTGTTTGGCGCTTGAAAGGTTTAATAAGAGTCCAATAGCTTAATACTTGTTTTCAGTACATGAACCAGGCGATCTTAACTATGAAATACATTTTCCCCATATATAATACTCACTAGGGTGATTAAACATAAATGTAGGAGGTACCAGATGTTTTCTCGGTTTTACTTTATGAAGTATAGGAAATGAGGGTTACGTTTTACACGGGGAAGTTCCCGTAATGTTCAATATTCCAGCAAAGACCGCACAGATGTACACTTTACTCTAACAGGTGAGCAAGATAAGAGGCATCTTGTTTTCGGAAGGTAGGAAGGTGACACCAAAATTCATATCACATATAAGGAGTGTGACCCATTCTGTGAGGTAGAGTGGTCCTTTGGTACCGGTCCCTGCTAGAGGATATCGCGGGATAACCTTCGTTATCCGGCCAGATAAAAAACCATATGATGAAATTATGCGAAAAGTGAAGTCCGACACCCTATCCCATGTGGGCATGGCAAGCAGCCTAGCCCTGGATTTGACCCGGTGTAGCTTGTGAGTACCTTTGATTGCTTTATCCTGCGTGGGGTAGTGCCAGGGAACAACCTTCGTTATGCGGCTAGAGGGGCATGACTTTTCCATAAAGCAGTGGTATGGGTATAGCCATGCCTGGCTCAGTGGTATGACCCTGCTTGTGTAGTAGAGGTGTCCTTTGGGTACCGAACCCTACTACTTGGTATCGCAGTGGTACCTGTCTGATCCGGTAAGATGGATATACGAAACCATGGGTGAAACTATGTAAAAATAGGCTCGACGACCCCTATGGCCAAGCCAAGAGGTATAGCCCTGAAATGTGACACAGTGTCACCTCTGAGTACCTTTGATTCTTTCAAACTCGGCGGCGCGAGTATCCCGGGATAACCTCCGATATGCGGCCAGACGGGAATAACTTAAAAATAAGTTAGTGATATAGGTGTAAGAACAGCGAAACTTGGAGGAACAGCCAGGCCTGGCCCTGCGGAATCACTCGATCTGTGTCTTCGGGCGGTCCTTTGGGTACCTGGCTCAGCTAGTGTTTATCGCGGGATCCAGCCAGATGTGGACAGAAAATCATTGATTGAAACTATGTGAAAAGCAAACACCGAACCCCACTACCCACTTTGGCTAAGCCCAGTAGCGTAGCCCTGGGGTCTGACGAAGTGTGAATTTTGATTACTTTTGGTCCCTGTATCTTCAGCGGGCTGAGCGCGGTATAATTTTTTCCAAAACGGCAGTGGTATGGGAGTTCTAGAAACGGAACCTGTATGTAGAGCCAGGCCTTGTCCGGACTTGAGAACCGGTTTGCTTGACAGAGGGTTCCTTTTGGTAGCGGACCCTTCTACTGGATATCGCGGGGATAACCTCTGTCCGCGGAATAATCTCTGTTATCCAGACAGTTGGGAATACCATGGGGTGGAACTTTACGAAAAGTAAAGCCCGATCACTCAGAAACTGGTGCGAGTAACCCGGTCTTTGTGGTAGAGAGGTTCTCTGGGTACCGGACCTTGGCAGTGAGTGACGCGGGATAACCTCTCTTATCCGACCGGAATGGGATACAAAACAGAAGTAGAGGCAATGATCAGGAATCGATACAATTAACCCACAGCTCCCATTAGAGATACAAAAGGGAACGAAACACAAACATGAAGCAACAGACCGCAACGGAAACATCAACAGCGGAAAGCCAAAAGGACAGTTACTTTCAAAAAAATGCCAAAAGGCTATCCAAAATAAAATAATATAAGCGACACAAACACCCAAAGACAAACCATAGCAAAAATTAACCGCGTTTTACAAGCCCATGGGGTAAAGCAATGCGAAAATTAAAGTACGGACACGCTGTGACCGAGCCCAGAAGCATAGCTTTGATATGTAACCCATTGTCAGTTGTGAGTACAATTAATCCCTTTATCCTCCGCGGGCTAAGCATCCCGGGATAACCTACAGTATGCGGCTAGACGGGGATATTTCCGTTAGGCAGTGGTATGCCCGTTCGAGGAGCGGAACCTGGAGGTAGAGCAAGGTCTAGCTCTGGGATATGACCGGGTCTTTGCGGTAGAGGAATCCATTGGGTACCGGGCACTGCTTGTTAGCAACCGGCCAGATGTGGATACAAGACCATGAGGTTAAACTGTTTGAAAAGTAAAGTCCGAATCCTAGCCTAAGATGTGACCAAGTGTGAGTTTAGAGTACCTATAATCCTTTATTTTTAGCGGATTGAGCATCCTGGGAAAAAACTACGTTATGCGGCCAGACGGAGATAACTTTTCCATAAGGCAGTGGAATGAGAGTTCGAGCAGAGGAACCTGGAGGTAGACCATGGCCTAGCCCTGAAGTATGAGGATGATGAAGATATCGTGTTTAAACGACGCGTCAACCCTCTCTGTGGGCCATAATCGTCAAATAAGGTGTGACCCGGTCTGTGTGATGGAGAAGTTCTTTAGATACCGGACCCTGCTGTTGGATATCTCGGGATAACTTCTGTTATCCGGACAGATGGACATACAAGTAAACTTGATGCAACTGCTACGCTTTAGTCTGGTTTGACCAGAGTAACGCCATGACTTGCCAGACTGAGTTCGATCACACTTTGGTTAACCATTTGTTAACCAAGGTTAATCACGGTTCGTGATCGAACTGCCTCATCATCTTCAGGCCATGGGAGCAATAACTGGAAAGTTTAATCAAAATCAAATGAGAAATAGAAATGAGTGCAATGATCCGGAATCGATACAATCACCAACAACTCCCATCAGAGACACCAAAGGGAAAGAAATACAAACATTGAATACTTGGACACTAATGGAAACATCAGTAGCGAAAGCCAAAAGAACAATTACTTTCACACAAAATGGCCAATTGGCAATCCAAAACAAACAAAATAAATATACGCTATAAATACACTCAATGATAAACCATAACCAAAATTAACCACGATAGAAAAACCACCATGGAAGGTCTAGATAAACGTATTTCACTATGGAGCTTAAATCGATTTTATGCGGCCGCATTCCTCGACCTTACTTTCGTCGCGATTTAGACAAATAATTTATTCAGTTCGCATGAAGGCTTCCTAACTCATTAGTGCAACTTCTGGGAGAACACAAAAATGAAACACCCAAACTGTACAGTCCGTCAGTCTCTGGCGAAAACCTACATGAGTCAGCATCATGGAAGATGCGATGTCACCTCAGTGGAAGGACGAGGGACATGTCCTGCATTAACCAACGCCGCGCGAGTGACAGTGACTGGAATTCCTGCCATTTCCGGGGTTCCAGGAGGAAAGAACGAGCGGCATGTACTGCCTCAAACCGCACTTGGCGTTAAGGGTTAGGTCAAAATGTTCTGGCCCCGTAGCAAGATGCAGGTTTGATAAAGCGGGTCTTTGCCAAAATTAATTGAGTAGCGGGCTAAAAATCAGCTCTGTATCTCTTCAAGCGGGACAACTGGAGGCGAAAAACCTCCGGTGTACATTTTCACAGCAAGTGCCAATGTGAAAATTGAAACCGATTTTTTGAAACGGTTAAGGGACGTATGGCCAACACTGATCCATGGGCAACCGAGCGCTCTGCACAGTCCGGCGGGCGTGAGGGTAGCCCAAAATATGCTACCACAGCAACTGCAGACGAAAGAGTGTAATAGCGCGGTGGCTCGCTTACGGGCGTTAACTGAGGCTGCGTAACCCACAACGGAGCCTCGCTAAAGCTGGTGACTAAGCTTGTGGCGTGCCCACGGTGAATATCAGTCAAAGTGTAGAATAAAAATTTCATAAAAACAATGCATAAGTTCTAGTTTGGCCCGGAGAGACTTCTCCGACTACGTACATATCACTCCGGGGACACGCTGCGCACTTTTAATGAGTCCGAGAGCATAGGTGTACTGCATCAAACCATACCGTCGGGGAAACGCGACGGGAGTAGAAAGAGACGGACGGAACGTGCCAACTAAGAAGTCTGTCAGTCCCCGGGACCAGGTTGCGTACTTTTCAATGAGCCAGAGAGAACAGGTGTACTGCAACAACCCATACCGGTATAATGCGGCGGACATAAGGTGGTAACTATGAAGTCCGTCAGTCCCTGTCGCTTCGAGCATATTCCTCCGGGACCACATTGCGCACTTTTCAGAGAGCAGAGGTGAACTGCATCAAACCATAACGGAGTAATGCGGTGGGGTTGAAGGCCAACTATGTAGTCCTACAGTCACTGGCGAATTCGAGCTTACTACTCCGGGAACACGCTGCGCGCTTTTACTTTTACTTAGCAAGACAGCACAGGTGTATTGAATCAAGCCACACCCGGGTAACGCGGGGTAGTGAAGGACACGGACGTTAGGTGCCAACTATACAGTGCATCAGTCCCCGGAGAAAACCTACATGAGCCTGCTCAGTTAAGATGCGCTGTGAACTCATACCTGAATCAACCCACACCAATACAGAGGTTATGTGTTCGAGTTAGAACATAGAATCGTCTCCATGAGCAGAAATAAGAAAAATAATATAATATAATCGTACTTTAAACATAGGTTGTGGGTGCTCGTTAGAACCGTCTCATTGAGGTGATTCTATGTTCTAACGCGTACCCAATAACTCTTAATTGGAACAGAAATAAGAAAAATAAAATTACCCCCCCCCCACCTCCATTTTACAGCCCCCCCCCCCCAAATAAACTCCAGTTTTTCTTCGATCATACCACTCCGGGACCACGCTGGACGCTTTTTCTGAGCCCGAGTGAACAGGTGTACTGCATCAAACCATTACGGGGAAACGCGGCGAGTGTGAAGGAGACGGACATTAAGTGGCTACTATACAGCCCGTCAGTCTCATGAAACAAAGCTACAAGAGTCGATGCAGTGTGACCTCAGTGAAAGGACGAAGGGCATACCCTGCATGATCCCACAACGTTGGAGTGACTGGCTAACCCACTCATTCGGGGATTACACGGGGAAATGACGACCCACCTGTACTACATCAAGCCGCACTGGACCGTAAGGGCTGGCCCCGAGGCGAGATGTCGGTTTGGTATTCAGTTTCTTTGTCAAAATTCGTTTACTAGCGAGCATAAAATCAGCGCTGTATCTCTTCAAACGGGACCGCTAGAGGCAAAAAACCTCAGGAGTACATTTTTACAAGCACAGCTCGTCGCACTCCGTAAAAAGTTAAACCGATTATGGGAAACGGTTTAGAAACGTTCGGCCAACACTGAGATATAGACGCCCCAGCGCCCGTCACAGTCCAACAGGCGTGAGGGTCAGACAAAGTATGCTAACGAAAGATTGTAATAGCGCGGTAGCCGCCGGGCGATCGTTCGTCCCGTCTCCGGCAACCGACGACGAAGCCTCGCTAAAGCTGGAGACCAACCATGTTGCGGACCCATACCGTGAGGACGTCGAGGCATATACTACAATACAGCAACAGAAGTAGCAGCACTGCGGTATTTTAACGGTCACGGAGTAGTAGTCAAATTTGGTAAAAATAATGCATAAATTTTTGTACGCCCACAAATCACTCCTGGGACACGCTGCGCACTTTAAGAGAGTCCGAGAGCATGGATGTACTGCATCAATCCATACCGGTGTAACGCGACGGGAGTGAAAGAGACGCACATTCAGTGTCAACTATGCAGTCCGCATCTCACTTCGGGACCACGATGCGCACATTTTAATTAGCCCGAGAGCACAGGTGTATACTGTATCAACCCAGACCAGTGTAACGCGGCAGGAGTGAAGGAGACGGATGTAAGTTGCCACCTATGCAGCCCGACAGCCTCGGCGACTTCGGGCATATCACTTCACTCTGGGACCAAGTTGCGCACATTTCAATTAGCCCGAGAGCACATTTGTATACTTCATCAACCAAGGCCGGTGTAACGCGGCTGGAGTGAAGGAGACGGACGTAAGTTGTCATCTATGCAGCCCGTCAGTTTCCGGCGACTTCGAGCATATCACTTCACTCCGGTACCAAGATGCGCACATTTCAATTAGCCCGAGAGCACAGTCGTATACTGTATCGACCCAGACCGGTGTAAAATAGAAGTGAAGGCAATGATCAGTAATCGATACAATAAACCAAAAGCTCCCAACAGAGACAACAAAGGGGAAGAAACACAAAAATGAAACAACAGATCCCAATGGAAGCGCCAACAGCGGAAAACCGAAAGGACAGTCACATTCCCACAAAATGTCCAACCGGCTATCCAAAGCAAAATAATATTTGAGACAAAAACTCAAAAAGACCAACCATAACAAAAATAAACCGCGACAGAAGAACCGCCTTGGAACGGACAGTGAAACGAATTACACTGGGTGTGTGCGTGTTGGTTGGGTTGGGGGTTCTTAGATCGATTTACGTTTGGAAGTGAAGGAGACGGACGAGAGGTGCCAACTATGCAGTCCGTCAGCTCCGGCGACTTCGAGCATATCAAACCGGGAGCAAGATGTGAACATTTCAAGACCGAAAGCACAGGTGTATACTGCATCAAACCATACCGGGGTTACGCGACAGGAGTGAAGGAGACGGACGTAAAGTGCCAACTATGCAGCCCGTCCGTCCTAGTTCCCGGTTTTCCGATTTGCTCAAAACATATAAAAAGGCAAAAGCAGCTATTCAAACGGCTGCAGTTGACTGAGGATAACCCTATTTATCAAATGATATACTTTGTAAAATATCTATGTACAGCGGACAAATCTTTATACCTTTAAATCAAATCGGGAACGAGGAACCAGTTCCCGGTTCCTAATTTGCTCAAATTGACGATGTTCTTATAAATGCGATTCGAAAGGCTGCATTTACTATAGGATACCATTATTTATTAACTGCTAAGCCTTTTAAATATTTAGAATTAAACAGACAAAGCTTTACATTTTTAAATCAATTTTTTTAACCCGCGCAAACTCGCGGTCTAGTTGCGTTGGTCCGCCCGCTCAACGCGGGGCTGCGCGGGTTTTAAAAAATTTGCGGCGGGGTGAACTATGAGTTAGGATGGCATTCTTATCAACTGATAACTGAATAAAACATTTCTACCTAAGAAATGTCATCCTTACTCACAGTTCACCCTCGCCAGTGTGGTCTATTGCAGTATGTGTCCACTGTTTTATCGCCGGGCTACAGCGGGAAGGATGACCATCACCTATAGTGATTCTCCGCTACTCCCGCAGCCTATCCGCAGTTTGGTCTAAAGGAGTACATGTCCATTGCCCTGTCGCCAGGCCACTGCGGGACGGATGGTCATCGCCTAAAGAGTCTCCGTTACTCCCGCCGTTTAGCCGCGTGTGGTGTAATGCAGTATGTGTCCACTGCCCTTTCTCCGGGCCACTGCGGCATAGATGATCATCACCTTAAGAGAGTCTCCGCTACTCCCGCCGCTTAGCCGCAGTGTGGTCTATTGCAGTATGTGTCCACTGTCTTGTCGCCGGGACACAGCGGGACGGATGATCATGACCTATCTCGATTCTCCGCTACCCCGCAGCCTATCCGTAGTTTGGTCTAAAGGAGTACATGTCCATTGCCCTGTCGCCGGGCATCTGCGGGACGGATGGTCATCAACTCTAGAGAGTCTCCGTTACTCCCGCCGTTTAGCCGTGGTGTGGTGTAATGCAGTATGTGTACACTTTCCTGTCGCCGGGCAACTACGGGACGGATGGTCATCAACTCTAGACAGTCTCCGTTACTCCTGCCGTTTAGCCGTGGTGTGGTGTAATGCAGTATGTGTACACTGTCCTGTCGCCGGGCTACCGCGGGACGGATGATCATCACCTGTAGAGAGTCTCCGTTACTCACGCCGCCTAGCCGCGATGTGGTGTAATGCAGTATGTGTCCACTGCCATTTCTCCGGGCTACTGCGACACGGATGGTCATCACCTAAAGGGACTCTTCGTTATTCCAGCCACTACGCTGCGGTGTGGTCTAATGCAGTATGTGTCCACTGCCCTTTCTTCGGGCCTCTGCGGCACGGATAATCATCACTTAAAGAGAGTCTCCGTTACTCCGACCACTAAGCCGCGGTGTGGTCTAATGCAGGATGTGTCCACTGCCCTTTCTCCGGGCCACTGCGGCACGGACGATCATCACCTAAAGAGAATCTCCGTTACTCCCGCCGCTTAGCCGCGGTGTTTTCTAATGCAGTATGTGTCCACTGCCCTCTCTCCGGGCCACTGCGGCATAGATGATCATCACCTTAAGAGAGTCTCCGCTTATCCCACCGCTTAGCCGCAACGTGGTCATTGTAGTATGTGTCTACTTTTTTGTCGCCGGCCATAGCGGGACGGATGATCATTACCTATAGCGATTCTCCGCTTCTCCTGCAGCCTATCCGCTGATTGGTCTAAAGGAGTACATATCCATTGCCCTGTTGCCGGGCTTCTGCGGGGCGGATGGTCATCAACTCTAGAGAGTCTCAGTTACTCCCGCCGTTTAGCCGCGGTGTGGTGTAATGCAGTATGTGTACACTTTCCTGTCGCCGGGCTACGGCGGACGGATGGTCATCACCTATAGGGATTCTCCGCTACTCCCGCAGCATATCCGCAATTTGGTCTAAAGGAGTACATATCCATTGCCCTGTCGCCGGGCCACTGCGGGACGGATGGTCATCGCCTAAAGAGAGTCTCCGTTACTCCCGCCGTTTATCAGCGGTGCGGTGTAATGCAGTATGTGTCCACTGCCCTTTCTCCGGGACACTGCGGCACGGATGATCATTAAGACAGTCTCCGCTACTCCCGCCGCTTAGCCGCAGTGTGATCTATTGCAGTATGTGTCAACTGTCTTGTCGCCGGGACACAGCGGGACGGATGATCATGACCTAAAACGATTCTCCGCTTCCCCCGCACCCTATCCGCATTTTGGTCTAAAGGAGTACATTTTCATTGCCCTGTCGCCGGGCAACTGCGGGACGGATGGTCATCAACTCTAGAGAGTCTCCGTTACTCCTGCCGTTTAGCCGCGGTGTGGTGTAATGCAGTATGTGTACACTGTCCTGTCGCCGGGCTACCGGCGGACGGATGACCATCACCTGTAGAGAGTCTCCGTTACTTACGCCGCTTAGCCGCGATGTGGTGTAATGCAATAGGTGTCCACTGCCCTTTCTCCGGGCTACTGCGGCACGGGTGGTCATCACCTAAAGGCACTCTCCGTTATTCCAGCCACTAAGCCGCGGTGTGGTCTAAGGCAGTATGTGTCCACTGCCCTTTCTCCGGGCCACTGCGGCACGGATAATCATCACTAAAAGGGAGTCTTCGTTACTCCCGCCACTAAGCCGCTGTGTGGTCTAATGCAGGATGTGTCCACTGCCCTTTGTCCGGGCCCCTGCGGCACATACGCTCTCATCTAAAGAGAATCTCCGTTACTCCCGCCGCTTAGCCGCAGTGTCTTCTAATGCAGTATGTGTCGACTGCCCTTTCTCCGGGCCACTGCGGCATAGATGATCATCACCTTAATAGAGTCTCCGCTACTCCCGGAGCTTAGCTGCAGCGTGGTACATTGTAGTATGTGTCTACTTTTTTGTCGCCGGGCCACAGCGGGACGGATGATCATCATCTCAAGCGATTCTCCGCTACTCCCGCAGCCTATCCGCAGATTGGTCTAAAGGAGTACATGTCCATTGCCCTGTTGCCGGGCCGCTGCGGGGCGGATGGTCATCAACTCTAGAAGGTCTCAGTTACTCCCGCCTTTTAGCCGCGGTGTGGTGTAATGCAGTATGTGTACACCTTCCTGTCGCCGGGCTACGGCGGACGGATGGTCATCACCTATAGCGATTCTCCCCTACTCCAGCAGCCTATCCGCAGTTTGGTCTTAAGGAGTACATGTCCATTGCCCTGTCGCCAGGGCCACTGCGGGACGGATGGTCATCGCCTAAAGAGAGTCTCCGTTACTCCCGCCGTTTTGCCACGGTGTGGTGTAATGCAGTATGTGTCCACTGCCCTTTCTCCGGGCCACTCCAGTACGGATGATCATCACCTTAAGAGAGTCTCCGCTTCTCCCGCCGCTTAGCCGCAGTGTGGTCTATTGCAGTATGTGTTCTCTGTCTTGTCGCCGGGACACAGCGGGACGGATGATCATGACCTATAGCGATTCTCCGCTTCCCCCGCACCCTATCCGCATTTTGGTCTAAAGGAGTACATGTCCATTGCCCTGTCGCCGGGCCACTGCGGGACGGATGGTCATCAACACAAGAGGGTCTCAGTTACTCCTGCCGTTTAGCCGCGGTGTGGTGTAATGCAGTATGTGTACACTTTCCTGTCGCCGGGCTACTGCGGACGGATGGTCATCACGTATAGCGATTCTCCGCTACTCCCGCAGCCTATCCGCAGTTTGGTCTAAAGGTGTACATGTCCATTGCCCTGTCGCCGGGCCACTGCGGGACGGATGGTCATCGCCTAAAGAGAGTCTCCGTTACTCCCGCCGTTTAGCCGCGATGTGGTGTAATGCAGTATATGTCCATTGCCCTTTCTCCGGGCCACATCGGCACGGACGATCATCACCTTAAGACAGTCTCCGCTACTCCCGCCGCTTAGCCGCAGTGTGGTTTATTGCAGTATATGTCCACTGTCTTGTCGCCGGGACACAGCGGGACGGATGATCATGACCTATAGCGATTATCCGCTTTCCCCGCACCCTATCCGCATTTTGGTCTAAAGGAGTACATGTCCATTGCCCTGTCGCCGGGCAACTGCGGGACGGATGGTCATCAACTCTAGAGAGTCTCCGTTACTCCTGCCGTTTAGCCGCGGTGTGGTGTAATGCTGTATGTGTAGAGTGTCCTGTCGCGGGGCTACCGCAGATTGGTCTAAAGGAGTACATGTCCATTGCCCTGTTGCCGGGCCACTGCGGGGCGGATGGTCATCAACTCTAGAAGGTCTCAGTTACTCCCGCCTTTTAGCCGCGGTGTGGTGTAATGCAGTATGTGTACACCTTCCTGTCGCCGGGCTACGGCGGACGGATGGTCATCACCTATAGCGATTCTCCCCTACTCCAGCAGCCTATCCGCAGTTTGGTCTAAAGGAGTACATGTCCATTGCCCTGTCGCCAGGGCCACTGCGGGACGGATGGTCATCGCCTAAAGAGAGTCTCCGTTACTCCCGCCGTTTTGCCACGGTGTGGTGTAATGCAGTATGTGTCCACTGCCCTTTCTCCGGGCCACTCCAGTACGGATGATCATCACCTTAAGAGAGTCTCCGCTACTCCCGCCGCTTAGCCGCAGTGTGGTCTATTGCAGTATGTGTTCTCTGTCTTGTCGCCGGGACACAGCGGGATGGATGATCATGACCTATTGCGATTCTCCGCTTCCCCCGCACCCTATCCGCATTTTGGTCTAAAGGAGTACATGTCCATTGCCCTGTCGCCGGGCCACTGCGGGACGGATGGTCATCAACAAAAGAGGGTCTCAGTTACTCCTGCCGTTTAGCCGCGGTGTGGTGTAATGCAGTATGTGTACACTTTCCTGTCGCCGGGCTACTGCGGACGGATGGTCATCACGTATAGCGATTCTCCGCTACTCCCGCAGCCTATCCGCAGTTTGGTCTAAAGGAGTACATGTCCATTGCCCTGTCGCCGGGCCACTGCGGGACGGATGGTCATCGCCTAAAGAGAGTCTCCGTTACTCCCGCCGTTTAGCCGCGATGAGGTGTAATGCAGTATATGTCCATTGCCCTTTCTCCGGGCCACATCGGCACGGACGATCATCATTAAGACAGTCTCCGCTACTCCCGCCGCTTAGCCGCAGTGTGGTTTATTGCAGTATGTGTCCACTGTCTTGTCGCCGGGACACAGCGGGACGGATGATCATGACCTATAGCGATTATCCGCTTTCCCCGCACCCTATCCGCATTTTGGTCTAAAGGAGTACATGTCCATTGCCCTGTCGCCGGGCAACTGCGGGACGGATGGTCATCAACTCTAGAGAGTCTCCGTTACTCCTGCCGTTTAGCGGCGGTGTGGTGTAATGCTGTATGTGTAGACTGTCCTGTCGCCGGGCTACCGCTGGACGGATGATCATCACCTGTAGAGAGTCTCCGTTACTCACGCCGCTTAGCCGCGATGTGGTGTAATGCTGCCCTTTCTCCGGGCTACTGCGGCACTGATGGTCATCACCTAAAGGGTCTCTCCGTTTTTTCAGCCACTAAGCCGCGGTGTGGTCTAAGGCAGTATGTGTCCACTGCCCTTTCTCCGGGCCACTGCAGCACGGATAATCATCACTGAAAGAGAGTCTCCGTTACTCTCGCCACTAAGCCGCGGTGTGGTCTAATGCAGGATGTGTCCACTGCCCTTTGCCCGGGACCCTGCGGCACGGACGATCATCACCTTAAGAGAATCTCCGTTACTCCCGCCGCTTAGCCGCAGTGTCTTCTAATGCAGTTTGTGTCGACTGCCCTTTCTCCGGGCCACTGCGGCATAGATGATCATCACCTTAAGCGAGTCTCCGCTACTCCCGGAGCTTAGCCGCAGTGTGGTCTATTGCAGTATGTGTCAACTGTCTTGTCGCCGGGACACAGCGGGACGGATGATCATGACCTAAAACGATTCTCCGCTTCCCCCGCACCCTATCCGCATTTTGGTCTAAAGGAGTACATTTTCATTGCCCTGTCGCCGGGCAACTGCGGGACGGATGGTCATCAACTCTAGAGAGTCTCCGTTACTCCTGCCGTTTAGCCGCGGTGTGGTGTAATGCAGTATGTGTACACTGTCCTGTCGCCGGGCTACCGGCGGACGGATGACCATCACCTGTAGAGAGTCTCCGTTACTTACGCCGCTTAGCCGCGATGTGGTGTAATGCAATAGGTGTCCACTGCCCTTTCTCCGGGCTACTGCGGCACGGGTGGTCATCACCTAAAGGCACTCTCCGTTATTCCAGCCACTAAGCCGCGGTGTGGTCTAAGGCAGTATGTGTCCACTGCCCTTTCTCCGGGCCACTGCGGCACGGATAATCATCACTAAAAGGGAGTCTTCGTTACTCCCGCCACTAAGCCGCTGTGTGGTCTAATGCAGGATGTGTCCACTGCCCTTTGTCCGGGCCCCTGCGGCACATACGCTCTCATCTAAAGAGAATCTCCGTTACTCCCGCCGCTTAGCCGCAGTGTCTTCTAATGCAGTATGTGTCGACTGCCCTTTCTCCGGGCCACTGCGGCATAGATGATCATCACCTTAATAGAGTCTCCGCTACTCCCGGAGCTTAGCTGCAGCGTGGTACATTGTAGTATGTGTCTACTTTTTTGTCGCCGGGCCACAGCGGGACGGATGATCATCATCTCAAGCGATTCTCCGCTACTCCCGCAGCCTATCCGCAGATTGGTCTAAAGGAGTACATGTCCATTGCCCTGTTGCCGGGCCGCTGCGGGGCGGATGGTCATCAACTCTAGAAGGTCTCAGTTACTCCCGCCTTTTAGCCGCGGTGTGGTGTAATGCAGTATGTGTACACCTTCCTGTCGCCGGGCTACGGCGGACGGATGGTCATCACCTATAGCGATTCTCCCCTACTCCAGCAGCCTATCCGCAGTTTGGTCTTAAGGAGTACATGTCCATTGCCCTGTCGCCAGGGCCACTGCGGGACGGATGGTCATCGCCTAAAGAGAGTCTCCGTTACTCCCGCCGTTTTGCCACGGTGTGGTGTAATGCAGTATGTGTCCACTGCCCTTTCTCCGGGCCACTCCAGTACGGATGATCATCACCTTAAGAGAGTCTCCGCTTCTCCCGCCGCTTAGCCGCAGTGTGGTCTATTGCAGTATGTGTTCTCTGTCTTGTCGCCGGGACACAGCGGGACGGATGATCATGACCTATAGCGATTCTCCGCTTCCCCCGCACCCTATCCGCATTTTGGTCTAAAGGAGTACATGTCCATTGTCCTGTCGCCGGGCCACTGCGGGACGGATGGTCATCAACACAAGAGGGTCTCAGTTACTCCTGCCGTTTAGCCGCGGTGTGGTGTAATGCAGTATGTGTACACTTTCCTGTCGCCGGGCTACTGCGGACGGATGGTCATCACGTATAGCGATTCTCCGCTACTCCCGCAGCCTATCCGCAGTTTGGTCTAAAGGTGTACATGTCCATTGCCCTGTCGCCGGGCCACTGCGGGACGGATGGTCATCGCCTAAAGAGAGTCTCCGTTACTCCCGCCGTTTAGCCGCGATGTGGTGTAATGCAGTATATGTCCATTGCCCTTTCTCCGGGCCACATCGGCACGGACGATCATCACCTTAAGACAGTCTCCGCTACTCCCGCCGCTTAGCCGCAGTGTGGTTTATTGCAGTATGTGTCCACTGGCTTGTCGCCGGGACACAGCGGGACGGATGATCATGACCTATAGCGATTATCCGCTTTCCCCGCACCCTATCCGCATTTTGGTCTAAAGGAGTACATGTCCATTGCCCTGTCGCCGGGCAACTGCGGGACGGATGGTCATCAACTCTAGAGAGTCTCCGTTACTCCTGCCGTTTAGCCGCGGTGTGGTGTAATGCTGTATGTGTAGAGTGTCCTGTCGCGGGGCTACCGCAGATTGGTCTAAAGGAGTACATGTCCATTGCCCTGTTGCCGGGCCACTGCGGGGCGGATGGTCATCAACTCTAGAAGGTCTCAGTTACTCCCGCCTTTTAGCCGCGGTGTGGTGTAATGCAGTATGTGTACACCTTCCTGTCGCCGGGCTACGGCGGACGGATGGTCATCACCTATAGCGATTCTCCCCTACTCCAGCAGCCTATCCGCAGTTTGGTCTAAAGGAGTACATGTCCATTGCCCTGTCGCCAGGGCCACTGCGGGACGGATGGTCATCGCCTAAAGAGAGTCTCCGTTACTCCCGCCGTTTTGCCACGGTATGGTGTAATGCAGTATGTGTCCACTGCCCTTTCTCCGGGCCACTCCAGTACGGATGATCATCACCTTAAGAGAGTCTCCGCTACTCCCGCCGCTTAGCCGCAGTGTGGTCTATTGCAGTATGTGTTCTCTGTCTTGTCGCCGGGACACAGCGGGATGGATGATCATGACCTATTGCGATTCTCCGCTTCCCCCGCACCCTATCCGCATTTTGGTCTAAAGGAGTACATGTCCATTGCCCTGTTGCCGGGCCACTGCGGGACGGATGGTCATCAACAAAAGAGGGTCTCAGTTACTCCTGCCGTTTAGCCGCGGTGTGGTGTAATGCAGTATGTGTACACTTTCCTGTCGCCGGGCTACTGCGGACGGATGGTCATCACGTATAGCGATTCTCCGCTACTCCCGCAGCCTATCCGCAGTTTGGTCTAAAGGAGTACATGTCCATTGCCCTGTCGCCGGGCCACTGCGGGACGGATGGTCATCGCCTAAAGAGAGTCTCCGTTACTCCCGCCGTTTAGCCGCGATGAGGTGTAATGCAGTATATGTCCATTGCCCTTTCTCCGGGCCACATCGGCACGGACGATCATCACCTTAAGACAGTCTCCGCTACTCCCGCCGCTTAGCCGCAGTGTGGTTTATTGCAGTATGTGTCCACTGTCTTGTCGCCGGGACATAGCGGGACGGATGATCATGACCTATAGCGATTATCCGCTTTCCCCGCACCCTATCCGCATTTTGGTCTAAAGGAGTACATGTCCATTGCCCTGTCGCCGGGCAACTGCGGGACGGATGGTCATCAACTCTAGAGAGTCTCCGTTACTCCTGCCGTTTAGCGGCGGTGTGGTGTAATGCTGTATGTGTAGACTGTCCTGTCGCCGGGCTACCGCTGGACGGATGATCATCACCTGTAGAGAGTCTCCGTTACTCACGCCGCTTAGCCGCGATGTGGTGTAATGCTGCCCTTTCTCCGGGCTACTGCGGCACTGATGGTCATCACCTAAAGGGTCTCTCCGTTTTTTCAGCCACTAAGCCGCGGTGTGGTCTAAGGCAGTATGTGTCCACTGCCCTTTCTCCGGGCCACTGCAGCACGGATAATCATCACTGAAAGAGAGTCTCCGTTACTCTCGCCACTAAGCCGCGGTGTGGTCTAATGCAGGATGTGTCCACTGCCCTTTGCCCGGGACCCTGCGGCACGGACGATCATCACCTTAAGAGAATCTCCGTTACTCCCGCCGCTTAGCCGCAGTGTCTTCTAATGCAGTTTGTGTCGACTGCCCTTTCTCCGGGCCACTGCGGTATAGATGATCATCACCTTAAGCGAGTCTCCGCTACTCCCGGAGCTTAGCCGCAGCGTGGTCCATTGTAGTATGTGTCCACTTTTTTGTCGCCGGGCCACAGCGGGACGGATGATCATCACCTAAAGCGATTCTCTGCTACTCCCGCAGTCTATCCGCAGATTGGTCTAAAAGAGTACATGTCCATTGCCCTGTTGCCGGGCTACTGCGGGGCGGATGGTCATCAACTCTAGAAGGTCTCAGTTACTCCCGCCGTTTAACCGCGGTGTGGTGTAATGCAGTATGTGTACTCTTTCCTGTCGCCGGGCTACGGCGGAACGGATGGTCATCAACTATAGCGATTATCCGCTACTCCCGCAGCCTATCAACAGTTTGGTCTAAAGCAGTACATGTCAATTGCGCTCTCTCAGGGCCACTGCGGGACGGAGGGTCATCATGAAGAGATTCGCTGTTACTCCCGCGGCTTAGCCGCGGTGTTGTCTAATGCAGTATGTGTCCACTGCCCTTTCTCCGGGTCACTGCAGCATGGATGATCATCCCCTTATGACAGTCTCCGTTACTCACGCCGCTTCGCCGCAGTGTGGTCTATTGCATTGTGTGTCCACTGACTTGTCGCCGGGACACAGCGAGACGGATGATCATGACCTTTAGCGATTCTCCGGTCATCACCTATAGCGATTCTCCGCTACTCCCGCAGCCTATCCGCAGTTTGGTCTAAAGGAGTACATGTCCATTGCACTGTCGCCGGGCTACTGCGGCACGGATGGTCATTACCTATAGGGACTCTCCGTTACTACCGCCACTAAGCCGCGGTGTGGTCTAATGCAGTATGTGTCCACTGCCCTTTCTCGGGGCCACTGCGGCACGGATAATGATCACTTAAAGAGAGCCTCCGTTACCCTCGCCACTAAGCCGCGGTGTGGTCTTATGCAGGATGTGTCCACTGCCCTTTCTCCGGGCAGCTGCGGAACGGACGATCATCACCTAAAAAGAATCTCCGTTACTCCCGCCGCTTAGCCGCGGTGTGGTCTAATGCAGTATGTGTCCACTGCCCTTTCTCCGGGCCACTGCGGCACGGATGATCATAACTTAAAGAAAGTCTCCGTTACTCCCGCAACTAAGCCGCGTAGTGGTTTAATTCAGTATGTGTCCACTGCCTTTTCTCCGGGCCACTGCGGCATGGATGATCATCACCTTAAGAGAGTCTCCGCTACTCCCGCCGCTTAACCGCATCGTGGTCTATTGTAGTTTGTGTCCACTGTTTTGTCGCCGGGCCACAGCATTACCTAAAGCGATTCTCCGCTACACCCGCAGCCTATCCGCAGTCTGGTCTTAAGGAGTACATGTCCATTGCGCTATCGCCGGGCCACTGCGGGACAGGGGGTCATAACCTGAAGAGAGTCTCCAATACTCCCGTCACTAAGCCGCGGTGAGGTCTAATGCAGTATGTGTCCACTGCCCTTTCTCCCGGCCACTGCGGCACGGACGATCATAGCCTAAAGAGAGTCTCCATTTCACCCTACGCTTAGCCGTGGTGTGTTGTAATGCAGTATGTGTACACTTTCCTGTCGCCGGGCTACCGCGGGACGCAGCGTGTTCCAATGTAGTATGTGCCCACTATCTTGTCGCCGCGCCACATCATCTGCTATAGCGATTCTCCGCTACTCCCTCAGCCTATCCGCAGATTGGTCTTAAGGAGTACATGTACATTGCCCTTTCGCCGGGCCTCTGCGGAGCGGATGGTTATCAACTCTAGAGGTTCTCCGCTACTCCCGACGTTAAGCCGCGGTATGGACTAATGCAGTATGTGTCCACTGTCCTGTCGCTGGGCTACCGCGGGACGGATGGTCATCACCTATAGAGAGTCTCCGTTACTCCCATCGCTTAGCCGCGATGTGGTGTAATGCAGTATGTGTCCACTGCCCTTTCTCCGGGCCACTGCGGCACGGATCGTTATCACCTATAGAGAATATCCGTTATACCCGCCGCTTAGCCACGGTGTGGTCTAATGCAGTATGTGCCCACTGTCCTGTCGCTGGGCTAACGCGGGACGGATGGTCATCACCTATAGAGAGTCTCCGTTACTCCCGCCCGGTATAATGCAATATGTTTCCACTGCCCTTTCTCCGGGCCCCTGCGGCACTGATGGTCATTACCTGAAGAGAATCTCCGATACTCCCGTTGCTTAGCGTTGGTGTGGTCTGATGCAGTTTGTGTCCACTGCCCTTTCTCCGGGCCACTGCGGCACGGATGGTCATCACCTATAGAGAGTCTCCGTTACTCCCGCTCGGTGTGGTCTGTTGCAGTATGTGTCCACTGTCCTGTCGCCGGCCCACTGCGGCACGGATGATCATGACCTATAACTCGCGCAAATGCGGGGCTGCGCGGGTTTCCAAAGATTTGCAGCGCGGTTGGACTGTGAGTAAGAATGTCATTCCTTATCAACTGAAAACTTAATGAAACATGTCCATGTAACGATATTCCAGCTGCGAGTATCCGCAGATTGGTCTAAAGGAGTACATGTACATTGCCCTGTCGCCGGGCCACTGCGGGGCGGATGGTCATCAACTCTAGAGAGTCTCCGTTACTCTCGCCGTCTAGCCGCGGTGTGGTATAATGCAGTATGTGTCCACTGTTCTGGCGCCGGGCTACCACGGGACGGATGGTCATCACCTATGAAAGTCTCCGTTACTCCCACCGCTTAGACGCGATGTGGTGTAATTCAGAATGTGTCAACTGCCTTTTCTCCGGGCCACTGCGGCATGGATGGTCATCACGTATAGAGAATCTCCGTTACTCCCACCGCTTAGCCGCGGTGTGGTCTAATGCGGTTTGTGTCCTCTGTCTGTCGCCGGGCTACCGCGGGACAGATGGTCAGCACCTATAGAGAGTCTCCGTTACTCCCACCGTTAAGCCGCGGTGTGGTCTAATGCAGTATGTGTCCACTGCCCTTTCTCCGGGCCACTGCCGGTCATAACCTATAGAGAATCTCCGTAACTCCCGCCGCATAGCCGCGGTATGGTCTAATGCAGTTTGTGTCAACTGCCCTTTCTCCGGGCCACTGCGGCACGGATGGTCATCACCTATAGAGAGTCTCCGTTACTCCCGCTGCGGTGTGTTCTGTTGCAGTATGTGTCCACTGCCCTGTCGCCGACCCACAGCGGCACGGATGATCATGACCTATAATTCGCGCAAACTTGCGGTCTAGTTACTTTGTTCCGCCCACACAATGCGGGGCTGCGCGGGTTTCAAAAGATTTGCGGCACGGGTGAACTGTGAGTAAGGATGTCATACCTTATCAACTGCTAAATTAATGAATGAAACATTTCTACCTAACGCAGACAACTCTTCACATAGTCAAATCAAATCGGGAACCGGGACTAGTTCCCGGTTCCCGATTTCCCCAATACTTTAAATAGACAATAGTAGCTATTCAAAGGGCTGCGGCTAACTCAGTATAACAATTAGCCGCGGTGTGGTCTAATGCAGTATGTGTCCACTGCCCTTTCTCCGGGCCACAGCGGGACGGATGATCATCGCCTTTACCGATTCTCCGCTACTCCCGCAGCCTATCCTCAGTTTGGTCTAAAGGAAAACATGTCCATTGCCCTGTCACCGGGCCATTGCGGAACGGATGGTCATCAACTCTAGAGAGTCTCCGTTACTCCCGCCGTTTAGCCGCGGTGTGGTCTAATGCAGTATGTGTCCACTGTCCTGTCGCCGGTCGTCCGCGGGACGGATGGTCATCCCCTAAAGAGAGTCTCCGATACTCCCGCCGCGGTGTAGTCTAATGCAGTATTAGTCCACTGTCTTTTCTCCAGGCCACTGCGGCACGGATGGTCCTCACTTATAGAGAGTCTCCGTTACTCCCGCCGCTTAGCCGCAGTCTGGTCTAATGCAGTATGTGTCCACTGTCCTGTCGCCGGGCCGCTGCGGCACTGATGGTCATCACCTATAGAGAGTCTCCGTTACTCCCGCTTTGGTGTGGTCTGTTGCAGTATGAGTCCACTGCCCTGTTGCGGCATGGATTATCATGATCTATTATCCGCGCAAACTAGAGGTATAGTTGCTTTGTTCCGCCCCCTCAATGCGGGGCTGCGCGGGTTTTAAAAGATTTGCGGCGCGGGTGAACTGTCATTCCTTATCAACTGATAACGGAATAAAACATTTCTATCTAACGCAGTCAACTCTTTACATAGTCAAATCAAATCAAATCGGGAACCGGGAACGGGTTCCCAGTTCCCTGTTCCTTATTAAATCGGGAACCGGGAACCGGGACCTAGTTCCCGGTTCCCGATTTGCACAAAACCTATAAAAAGACAATAGCAGCTATTCAAAGGACTGCAGCTAACTCAGTATAACCCTTAGCCGCGGTTCCTTATTAAATCGGGAAACGGGCACCGGGAACTAGTCCCCGGTTCCCGATTTGCACAAAACCTAAAAAAAGACAATATCAGCTATTCAAAGGGCTGCAGTTAAATAAGGATAACCCTTAGCCGCGATGTAGTGTAATGCAGTTTGTGTCAACTGCCCTTTCTTCGGGCCACTGCGGCATGGATGGTCATCTCCTATAGAGAGTCTCCGTTACTACCGCTGCGGTGTGTTCTGTTGCAGTATGTGTCCACTGCTCTGTCGCCGACCCACAGCGGCACGGATGATCATGACCTATAACTCGCGCAAACTTGCGGTCTAGTTTCTTTGTTCCGCCCACTCAATGCGGGGCTGCGCGGGTTTCAAAAGATTTGTGGCGCGGGTGAACTGTGAGTAGGGATGTCATACCTTATCAACTGCTAACTTAATGAAACATTTCTACCTAACGCCGACAACTCTTCACATAGTCAAATCAAATCGGGAACCGGGAACTCGGCTCCCGATTTGCACAAAACCTATAAATAGACAAAAGCAGCTATTCAAAGGCTAAATCAGTATAACCATTAGCCGCGGTGTGGTCTAATGCAGTATGTGTCCACTGCCATTTCTCCGGGCCACAGCGGGACGGGAGATCATCGCCTTTACCGATTCCCCGCTACTCCCGCAGCCTATCCTCAGTTTGGTCTAAAGGAGAACATGTCCATTGCCCTGTCGGCGGGCCAGAGCGGAACCGATGGCCATCAACTCTAGAGAGTCTCCGTTACTCCCGCTTAGCCGCGGTGTGGTCTAATGCAGTATGTGTCCACTGTCCTGTCGCCGGTCTTCCGCGGGACGGATGGTCATCACCTAAAGTGAGTCTCCGATACTCCCGCCGCGCAGCCGTGGTGTAGTCTAATGCAGTATTAGTCCACTGCCTTTTCTCCAAGCCACTGCGGCACGGATGGTCCTCACTTATAGAGAGTCTCGTTGCAGTATGCGTCCACTGCCCTGTTGCCAGCCCACTTCGGCATGGATGATCATGACCTATAATCCGTGCAAACTAGAGGTATAGTTGCTTTGTTCCGCCCTCTAAATGCGGGGCTCCGCTGGTTTTTAAAGATTTGCGGCGCGGGTGAACTGTGAGTAAGGATGTCATTCCTTATCAACTGATAACTGACTAAAACATTTCTATCTAACGCAGTCAACTCTTTACATAGTCAAATCAAATCGGGAACCGGGAACGAGTTCCCGGTTCCCGGTTCCTTATTTAATCGGGAACCGGGAACCGGGATCTAGTTCCCGGTTCCCGATTTGCACAAAACCTATAAAAAGACAATAGCAGCTATTCAAAGGGCTGCAACTATCTCAGTATAACCCTTAGCCGCGGTTCCTTATTAAATCGGGAAACGTGCACCGGGAACAAGTCCCCGGTTCACGATTTGCACAAAACCTATAAAAAGACAATAGCAGCTATTCAAAGGGCTGTAGTTAACTAAGGATAACCCTTAGCCGCGATGTGGTGTAATGCAGTATGTGTCCACTGCCTTTTCTCCGGGCTACTGCGGCACGGATGGTCATCACTTGTAGAGAATCTCCGTTACTCCCGCATATTAGCCGCGTTGTGGTCTAATACAGTTTGTGTCCACTGCTCTTTCTCCGAGCCACTGCGGCACGGTTGGTCATCACCTATAGAGAGTCTCCAGTACTTCCGCTGCGGTGTGGTCTGTTGCAGTATGTGTCCACTACCCTGTCGCCGGACAAATGCGGCAATGATGATCATCACCTATAACCCGCGCAAACTTGCGGTCTCGTTGCTTTGTTCCGCCCGCTCAATCCGGGGCTGCGCGGGTTTTAAAAGATTTGCGGCGCGGGTGAACTGTGAGTAAGGATGTGATTCCTTTTCAAATAATAAATGAATAAAACATTTCTATCTAACGCTTAGCCGCGATGTGGTCTAATGCAGTATGTGTCCACTGCACTTTCTCCGGGCCACTGCAGCACGGATGATCATCACCTTATGAGAGTCTCCGCTTCTCCCGCTGCTTAGCCGAAGCGTGGTATGTTGAAGTATGTGCCCACTGTCTTGTCGCCGGGCCACATCGGGACGGATGATCATCACCTATAGCGATTCTCCGCTACTCCCGCAGCCTATCCGCAGATTGGGCTAAAGGAGTACATGTCCATTGCCCTGTCGCCAGGCCACTGAGGGACGGATGGTCATCAACTCTGGAGAGTCTCCGTTACTCCCGACGTTTAGCCGCGGTTTGGTCTAATGCAGTATGTGTACTGTCCTGTCGCCGGGCTACCGCGGGATGGATGGTCATCACCTATAGAGAGTCTCCGTTACTCCCGCCGCATAGCCGCGGTGGGGTCTAATGCAGTTTGTGTCCCGTGCTCTTTCTCTGGGCCACTGAGGCACGGATGGTCATTACATATAGAGAGTCTCTGTTACTCCAGTTGCGGTGTTGTCTGTTGCAGTATGTGTCCACTGCCCTGCCCACAGCGGCACGGATGATCATGACCTATAACCCGCGCAAACTTGCGGTCTAGTTGCTTTGTTCCGCGCTCTCAATACGGGGCGGCGCGGGTTTCAAACGATTTTACGGCGCGGGTGTACTATGTGTAAGGATGTGATTCCTTATCAACTGATAACTTAATAAAACATTTCTATCTAACGCAGGCAACTCTTTACATTGTCAAATGAAATCGGGAACCGGGAACTAGTTCTAGGTTCCCGGTTCCTTATTAAATCGGGAACCGGGTTCCGGTTCCCGATTTGCACAAAACCTATAAAAAGACAATAGCAGCTATTCAAAGGGCTGCAGCGAGCTCAATATAACCCTTAGCCGCGGTGTGATATATTGCAGTATGTGTCCACTGCCTTTTCTCCGGGCCACTGCGACACGGATGATCACCTTAAGAGAGTCTCCTTTGTTCTGCCGCTTAGCCGCAGCGTGGTCTATTGTATGTGTCCACTGTCATGTCGCCGGGCCACAGCGGGACGGATGATCATCACATATAGCGATTCTCCGCTACTCCCACAGCCTATCCGCAGATTGGTCTAAAGGAGTACATGTCCACTGTCCTGTCGCCGGGCTACCGTGGGACGGATGGTCATCAACTATAGAGTCTCCGTTACTCCCGCCGTTTAGCCGCGATATGGTGTAATGCAGTATGTGTCCACTGCCCTTTCTCCGGGCCACTGCGGCACGGATGGCAACCATAGAGAATCTCTGTTACTCCCGCCGTATAGCCGCGGTGTGGTCTAATGCAGTTTGTGTCACTTGCCCTTTCTCTGGGCCACTGCGGTACGGATGGTCATCACCTATAGAGGGTCTCCGTTACTCCCGCTGCGGTGTGGTCTGTTGCAATATGTGTCCACTGCCCTGTCGCCGGCCCACTGCGGCACGGATGATCATGACCTATTACCCGCGCAACTTGCGGTCTAATTACTTTGTTCAGCTCGCTCAATGCGGGGCTGCGCGGGTTTTAGAAGATTTGCCGCGCGGGTGAACTGTGAGTAAGGATGTCATTCCTTATCAACTGATAACTGAATAAAACATTTATATCTAACACAGGCGACTCTTTACATAGTCAAATCAAAACGGGAACCGGGAACTAGTTCCCGGTTCCCGGTTCCTTCTTAAATCGGGAACCGGGAACCGGGAATCGTTCCTTATTAAATCGGGAACCGGGTCCCGGTTCCCAATTTGCACAAAACCTATTAAAAGACAATAGCAGCTATTCAAAGGGCTGCAGTTAACTAAGGACAACCCTTCGCCGCAATGTGGTGTAATGCAGTATGTGTCCACTTCCCTTTCTCCGGGCCACTGCGGCACGGATGGTCATCACCTATAGAGAATCTCCGTTACTCCCGCCGCTTAGCCGCGGTGTGGTCAAATGCAGTTTGTGTCCACTGCCCTTTCTCCGGGCCACTGCGGCACGGATGGTCATCACCTATAGAGAGTCGCCGTTACTCCCGCTGCGGTGTGGTCTGTTGCAGTATGTGTCCACTGCCCTGCCGCCGACCCACTGCGACACGGATGATAATGACCTATAACCCACACAAATTTGCGGTCTAGTTACTTTGTTCAGCCCGCTCAATGCAGGGGCTGCGCGGGTTTTAAAACATTTTCGGCGCGGGTGAACTGTGAGAAAAGGATGTCATTCCTTATCGAATGATAACTGAATAAAACATTTCTATCTAACGCGGGCAACTCTTTACATAGTAAAATCAAATCGGGAACCGGGAACTAGTTCCCGGTTCCCAGTTCCTTCTTAAATCGGGAACCGGGAACCGGGAATCGTTCCCGGTTCCCGATTTGCACAAAACCTATAAAAAGACAATTGCAGCTATTCAAAAGGCTGCAGTTAACTAATGATAACCCTTAGCCGCGATTTGGTCTAATGCAGTATTTGTCCACTGCCCTATCTCCGGGCCACTGCGGTTCGGATGGTCATCACCTATAGAGAATCTCCGTTTCTCCCGCCGCTTAGCCGCGGTGTGGTCTAATGCAGTTTTTGTCCACTGCTCTTTCTCCGGGCCACTGCGGCAGGGATGGTCATCACCGTATAGAGAGTCTCCGTTACTCCCGCTGCGGTGTGGTCTGTTGCAGTATTTTTCCACAGCCCTGTCGCCGGCCCACTGCAGCACGGATGATCATGACCAATATCCGGCGCAAACTTGCGGTCTAGTTATATTGTTCCGCCCACTCAATGCGGGGCTGCGCGGGTTTTAAAAGATTTGCGGCGCGGGTGAACCGTGAGTAAGGATGGCATTCCTTTTCAACTGATAACTGAATAAAACATTTCTATCTAACGCAGACAACTCTTTACATAGTCAAATCAAATCGGGAACCGGGTTCCCGGTTCCTTATTGAATCGGGAACCGGGAACCGGGAACTAGTTCCCGATTTGCACAAAGCCAATAAAAAGACAAAAGCAGCTATTCAACGGGCTGCAGCTAACTCAGTATAACCCTTAGCCGCGGTTTGGTCTAATGCAGTATGTGTCCACTGCCCTTTCTCTTGACCACTGCGACACGGATGATCATCACCTTAAGAGGCGCACCGCTACTACCGCCGCTTAGCCGCAGCATGGTCTATTGTAGTATGTGTCCACTGTCTTGTCGCCGGGCCACAGCGGGACGGATGATCATCACCTATAGCGATTTTCCGCTACTCCCGCAGGCTATCCGCAGCTTTGTCTAAAGGAGAACATGTCCATTGCCCTGTCGCCGAGCCACTGCGGGACGGATGGTCATGCATGCGTGCATGAGAGAGTCTCCGTTACTCCCGCCACTCAGACGCGATGTGGTGTAATGCAGTATGTGTCCACTGCCCTTTCTCCGGGACACTGCGGCACGGATGGTCATCACGTATAGAGAATCTCCGTTACTCCCACCGCTTAGCCGCGGTGTGGTCTAATGCGGTTTGTGTCCACTGTCCTGTCGCCGGGCTACCGCGGGACGGATGGTCATCACCTATAGAGAGTCTCCGTTACTCCCGCCACTCAGACGCGATGTGGTGTAATGCAGAATGTGTCCACTGCCCTTTCTCCGGGACACTGCGGCACGGATGGTCATCACGTATAGAGAAGCTCCGTTACTCCCGCCAATAAGCCGCGGTGTGGTCTAATGCAGTTTGTGTCCACTGGCCTGTCGCCGGGCTACCGCGGGACGGATGGTCATCACCTATAGAGAGTCTCCGTTACTCCCGCCACTCAGACGCGATGTGGTGTAATGCAATATGTGTCCACTGCCCTTTCTCCGGGACACTGCGGCACGGATGGTCATCACCTATAGAGAGTCTCCGTTTCTCCCGCCACTCAGACGCGATGTGGTGCAGTGCAGTTTGTGTCCACTACCCTTTCTCCGGGCCACTGCGGCACGGATGGTCATCACCTATAGTGAGTCTCCGTTACTCCCGCTGCGGTGTGGTCTGTTGCAGTATGTGTTCAATGCTCTGTCGCCGACCCACTGCGGCACGGATGATCATGACCTATAACCCGCGCAAACTTGCGGTCTAGTTGCTTAGTTCCGCCAGCTCAATGTGGGGCTGCGAGGGTTTCAAAAGGTTTGCGGCGCGGGTGAATGTGAGTAAGGATGTAATTCCTTATCAAGTGATAACTTAATAAAACATTTCTATCTAACGCAGGCAACTCTTAACATAGTCAAATCAAATCGGGAACCGGGAACTAGTTCCCGGTTCCTGGTTCCTTATTAAATCGGGAACCGGGAACCGGGAACTAATTCCCGGTTTCCGATTAGCATAAAACCTATAAAAAGGCAATAGCAGCTATTCAAAGGGCTGCAGCTAACTCAGTATAGCCCTTAGACGCGGTGTGGTCTAATGCAGTATGTCTCCACTGCCCTTTTTTCCGGGCAACTGCGGCATGGATAATCATCACTTTAAGAGAGTCTCCGCTACTCCCGCTGCTTAGCCGCAGCGTGGTTTAATGTATTTTGTGTCCACTGTCTTGTCGCCGGGCCACAGCGGGACGGATGATCATCACCTAAAGAGAATCTCCGTTACTCCCACCACTTAACCACGGTGTGGTCTAATGCAGTTTGTGTTCACTGCCCTTTCTCCGGGCCAATGCGTTACGGATGGTCATCAACTATAGAGAGTGTCCGTTACTCCCACTACGGTGTGATCTAATTCAGTATGTGTCCACTGTCCTGTCGCGGGGGCTACCGCGAGACGGATGGTCATCGCCTATAGAGAGTCTCTGTTACTCACACCGCTTAGCCGCGATGTGGTGTAATGCAGTATGTGTCCACTGCTCTTTCTCCGGGCCACTGCGGCACAGATGGTCATCACCTTTAGAGAATCTCCGTTACTCCCGCCGCTTGGCCGCGGTGTGGTCTAATGCAGTATGTGTCCACTGCCCTGTCGCCGGCAAACTGCGGCACGGTTGATCATGACCTATGACCCGCGCAAACTTGCGGTCTAGTTGCTTTGTTCCGCCCGCTCAATGCGGGGCTGCGCGGGTTTTAAAAGATTTGCGATGCAGGTGAACTGTGAGTCAGGATGTCATTCCTTAACAGCTGATAACTTTATAAAACATTTCTATCTAACGCAGGCTGCTCTTAACATAGTAAAATCAAATCGGGAACCGGGAACTAGCGGGAACCGGGAACTAGTTCCTGGTTCCCGGTTCCTTTTTAAATCGGGAACCGGGAACTAGATTTCGGTTCCCGATTTGCAGAAAACCTACAAAAAGAAAATAGCAGCTATTCAACGGGCTGCAGCTAACTCAGTATAACCCTTAGATGCGGTGTGGTCTAATGCAGTATGTGTCCACTGCCCTTTCTCCGGGCCACTGCGGCACGGATGATCATCACCCTTAAGAGAGTCTCCGCTACTCCCGCCGTTTAGCCGCAGCGTGATCTGTTGTAGCATGTGTCCACTGTCTTGTCGACGGGCCACAGCGGGACGGATGATCATCACCTATAGCGATTCTCCGCTACATCCGCAGCCTATCCGCATATTGGTCTCAAGGAGTACATGTCAATTTCCATGTCACCGGGCCGCTGCGGGACGGATAGTCATCAACTCTAGAGAGTTTCCGTTACTCTCGCCATTTAGCCGCGGTGTGGTCTGATGCAGTATGTGTCCACTGTCCTGTCGCCGGGCTACCGCGCGACGGATGGTCATCGCCTATAGAGAGTCTCCGTTACTCACACCGCTTAGCCGCGATGTGGTGTAATGCAGTATGTGTCCACTGCCCTTTTTCCAGGCCACTGTGGCATGGATGGTCATCACCTATAGAGAATCTCCGTTACTCCCGCCGCTATGCCGCGGTGTGGTCTAATGCAGTATGTGTCCACTGCCCTGTCGCCGGCACACTGCGGCACGGATGATCATGACCTATAACCCGCGCAAACTTGCGGTCTAGTTGCTTTGTTCCGCCCGCTCAATGCGGGGCTGCGCGGGTTTTAAAAGATTTGCGGCGCGGGTGAACTGTGAGTAAGGATGTCATTCCTTATCAGCTGATAACTGAATAAAACATTTCTATCTAACGCAGGCAGCTCTTAACATAGTAAAATCAAATCGGGAACCGGGAACTAGCGAGAACCGGGAACTAGTTCCTGGTTCCCGGTTCCTTTTTAAATCGGAACCGGGAACTAGATCTCGGTTCCCGATATGCAGAAAATCTACAGAAAGAAAATAGCAGCTATTCAACGGGCTGCAGCTAACTCAGTATAACCCTTAGACGCGGTGTGGTCTAATGCAGTATGTGTCCATTCCCCTTTCTCCGGGCCACTGCGGCACGGATGATCATCGCCTTAAGAGAGTCTCCGCTACTCCCGCCGCTTAGCCGCAGCGTGGTCTATTGTAGCATGTGTCCACTGTCTTGTCGACGGGCCACAGCGGGACGGATGATCATCACCTATAGCGATTCTCCGCTACTCCAGCAGCCTATCCGCATATTGGCCTAAAGGGGTACATGTCCATTTCCATGTCAAAGGGCCACTGCGAGACGGAAAGTCATCAACTCTAGAGAGTTTCCGTTACTCTCGCCATTTAGCCGCGATGTAGTCTAATGCAGTATGTGTCCACTGTTCTGTCGCCGGGCAACCGCGGGACGGATGGTCATCATAGAGAGTCTCCGTTCCTCCCGCCGCTTAGCCATGATGTGGTGTAATGCAGTATGTGTCCACTGCTCTTTCTCCGCGGGGCCCTGCGGCACGGATGATCATCACTTAAAGAGAGCCTCCGTTACTTCCGCTGCTAAGCTGCAGTGTGGTCTAATGCAGTATGTGTCCACTGCCCTTTCTCCGGGCCACTGCGGCACGGACGACCGGGAACCGGGAACTGGAATCGGGAACAACATCGTATACGGGAACCGGGAATCGGGAACCGGGAACTGGAATGCGGAACCGGGAACTGGAATCGGGAACCGGGAACTGGAATCGGGAACCGGGAACTGGAATCGGGAACCGGGAACCGGGAACTGGAATCGGGAACCGGGAACTGGAATCGGGAACCGGGAACCGGGAACTGGAATCGGGAACCGGGAACCGGGAACCGGGAACTAACTTTACGCTCATAAGAGAACAATAGGTTCATTCCGTGAACAAAAAGTTTAGGGGCTTATGCTGCTAAGCAAACAAAAGAAAAGAACAAAAGAAATACCCCTTAAACCAGAAATGATGGAATTTCCGAACAGACGGACGGACGGACAACGCCAAAACTATATCCCCCTCCCGATTTCATCGGCGGGGGATAATAAATTAGTATAAACTAAACGCATCCCTGCTTTGAGAAGCCCCCAATCCTTATCCTTCTTAAAACGTGACAACCCCCTCCCCTGTTCACAACTTGTCTCGTTCTTCATTTTGTCCTTAAGCAATAGAGCCAAGATACTAAGGTGAGCGATATAGAGCCAATATGGCCCTCTTATTTCGCATGTGTGATTCTTTTATTTAATTTCGTTAAAACGAAATAACAAAGTCCTTATCTCTATACATGTATTGCGAATAAACACAGCTTCGTTATTTTGTTTTAACGCAATAATGATTTCGTTTTAACCAAATAAGGATTGCGTTATTTCGTTCTCAAGAAATAATTAAATCGTTTAAACAATAACGAAGCTTCGTTATAACGAAATATGTCCTTCGTTATTTCGCTATAACGAAATAATTATTTCGTTTAAACGAAATAACGAAGCTTCGCTATTTCGTTATAACAAAATAAGGGCTTCGATAGCGAAATAATCATTTCGTTTAAACAGAATAAGAATTTCATTATTAAGTTTTAACGAAATAAAAAAAGAGTCGTACATGTGAAAAAAAGTGCACACCATGTCAATTTAGGGGCACCGTTCTTTAGGGGCACTGTAGTAGACCGTTGAAATCCGTAGACCGTAAGAATTTTTAACAAACTCCAATAACATTTTTCATGTTGGACCATAAGTGTAATTTTATTTCAGCAAAGCATGGCGGAAAGTGGGAAAACAAGGGATGATATTAAACGTTTGAGAGACACTATACTTCATATACGCACAGAAAGGCGTAAACTGAAAACGAAGAAAGCAGATGAAGGAGACAAAAACCCGATAGTAGATGTAAATGAGATTAAACCTCAAAAAGAAGACAGAGATTGTGAAAGTGAGACAAATGAAACAGTCAAACAAATTACAGACACAACGTTTGATACCCGTAAAATGAAGAAAACGGAAGAAATAGACAGCCTCGCGGAAAATGTAGTTTATCAAGAGCCTAGACAAAGCCATGTAATCACTCATATTGAAGGACAAGACGATGGCTGTGAATTAAGTGATACAGGAAAGGATGTTACAAATAAGAAGTCGAAGACAAAACAAACGAAAACGAGGAAAGAAGGAGAAAACAACCCGGAAAATATAGAATATCCAGAACCCAGAGAGAGCCATGAAATAACACATAGAAAAGAAAAAGACGATGGATGTGAATTAAGTGATACAGCAAAGGAAGTTACAAATAAGAAGTCGAAGACAAAACAAAAGAAAACGAGGAAAGAAGGAGAAAACAACCCGGAAAATATAGAATATCCAGAACCCAGAGAGAGCCATGAAATAACACATAGAAAAGAAAAAGACGATGGATGTGAATTAAGTGATACAGGAAAGGAAGTTACAAATAAGAAGTCGAAGACAAAACAAAAGAAAACGAGGAAAGAAGGAGAAAACAACCCGGAAAATATAGAATATCCAGAACCCAGAGAGAGCCATGAAATAACACATAGAAAAGAAAAAGACGATGGATGTGAATTAAGTGATACAGCAAAGGAAGTTACAAATAAGAAGTCGAAGACAAAACAAAAGAAAATAAGGAAAGGAGGAGATATCCACTTGAAAAATGTAGAATATCAAGAACCCAGCGAGAGCCAAGAAATAACACAGAGAGAAGAAAAAGACGATGGATGTGAATTAAGTGACACAGGAAAGGAAGTTACAAATAAGAAGTCGAAGACAAAACAAAAGAAAATTAGGAAAGATAGAGAAAACAACCCGGAAAATATAGAATATCCAGAATCCAGAGAGAGCCATGAAATAACACATAGAGAGGAAAAAGACGATGGATGTGAATTAAGCGATACAGGAAAGGAAGTTACAAATAAGAAGTCGAAGACAAAACAAAAGAAAAAGGGGAAAGAAAGAGAAAACAACACGGAAAATATAGAATATCCAGAACCCAGAGAGAGCCATGAAATAACACTTAGAGAAGAAAAAGACGATGGATGTGAATCAAGTGATACAGGAAAGGAAGTTACAAATAAGAAGTCGAAGACAAAACGAAAGAAAATTAGGAAAGAAAGAGAAAACAACCCGGAAAATATAGAATATCCAAAACCCAGAGAGAGCCATGAAATAACACATAGAGAAGAAAAAGACGATGGATGTGAATCAAGTGATACAGGAAAGGAAGTTACAAATAAGAAGTCGAAGACAAAACAAAAGAAAAAGGGGAAAGAAAGAGAAAACAACCCGGAAAATATAGAATATCCAGAATCCAGAGAGAGCCATGAAATAACACATAGAGAAGAAAAAGACGATAGATGTGAATTAAGTGATACAGGAAAGTATGTTACAAATAAGAAGTCGAAGACAAAACAAAAGAAAATTAGGAAAGAAAGAGAAAACAACCCGGAAAATATAGAATATCCAGAACCCAGAGAGAGCCATGAAATAACACATAGAGAAGAAAGAGACGATGGATGTGAATCAAGTGATACAGGAAAGGAAGTTACAAATAAGAAGTCGAAGACAAAACAAAAGAAAAAGGGGAAAGAAAGAGAAAACAACCCGGAAAATATAGAATATCTAGAACCCAGAGAGAGCCATGAAATAACACATAGAGAAGAAAAAGACGATGGATGTGAATTAAGTGACACAGGAAAGGAAGTTACAAATAAGAAGTCGAAGACAAAACAAAAGAAAACGAGGAAAGAAGGAGAAAACAACCCGGAAAATATAGAATATCCAGAACCCAGAGAGAGCCATGAAATAACACATAGAAAAGAAAAAGACGATGGATGTGAATTAAGTGATACAGGAAAGGAAGTTACAAATAAGAAGTCGAAGACAAAACAAAAGAAAACGAGTAAAGAAGGAGAAAACAACCCGGAAAATATAGAATATCCAGAACCCAGAGAGAGCCATGAAATAACACATAGAAAAGAAAAAGACGATGGATGTGAATTAAGTGATACAGCAAAGGAAGTTACAAATAAGAAGTCGAAGACAAAACAAAAGAAAATAAGGAAAGGAGGAGATATCCACTTGAAAAATGTAGAATATCAAGAACCCAGCGAGAGCCAAGAAATAACACAGAGAGAAGAAAAAGACGATGGATGTGAATTAAGTGACACAGGAAAGGAAGTTACAAATAAGAAGTCGAAGACAAAACAAAAGAAAATTAGGAAAGATAGAGAAAACAACCCGGAAAATATAGAATATCCAGAATCCAGAGAGAGCCATGAAATAACACATAGAGAGGAAAAAGACGTTGGATGTGAATTAAGCGATACAGGAAAGGAAGTTACAAATAAGAAGTCGAAGACAAAACAAAAGAAAAAGGGGAAAGAAAGAGAAAACAACACGGAAAATATAGAATATCCAGAACCCAGAGAGAGCCATGAAATAACACTTAGAGAAGAAAAAGACGATGGATGTGAATCAAGTGATACAGGAAAGGAAGTTACAAATAAGAAGTCGAAGACAAAACGAAAGAAAATTAGGAAAGAAAGAGAAAACAACCCGGAAAATATAGAATATCCAAAACCCAGAGAGAGCCATGAAATAACACATAGAGAAGAAAAAGACGATGGATGTGAATCAAGTGATACAGGAAAGGAAGTTACAAATAAGAAGTCGAAGACAAAACAAAAGAAAAAGGGGAAAGAAAGAGAAAACAACCCGGAAAATATAGAATATCCAGAATCCAGAGAGAGCCATGAAATAACACATAGAGAAGAAAAAGACGATAGATGTGAATTAAGTGATACAGGAAAGTATGTTACAAATAAGAAGTCGAAGACAAAACAAAAGAAAAAGGGGAAAGAAAGAGAAAACAACCCGGAAAATATAGAATATCCAGAACCCAGAGAGAGCCATGAAATAACACATAGAGAAGAAAGAGACGATGGATGTGAATCAAGTGATACAGGAAAGGAAGTTACAAATAAGAAGTCGAAGACAAAACAAAAGAAAAAGGGGAAAGAAAGAGAAAACAACCCGGAAAATATAGAATATCTAGAACCCAGAGAGAGCCATGAAATAACACATAGAGAAGAAAAAGACGATGGATGTGAATTAAGTGACACAGGAAAGGAAGTTACAAATAAGAAGTCGAAGACAAAACGAAAGAAAAAGAGGAAAGAAGGAGAAAACAACCCGGAAAATATAGAATATCCAGAACCCAGAGAGAGCCATGAAATAACACATAGAAAAGAAAAAGACGATGGATGTGAATTAAGTGATACAGCAAAGGAAGTTACAAATAAGAAGTCGAAGACAAAACAAAAGAAAATAAGGAAAGGAGGAGATATCCACTTGAAAAATGTAGAATATCAAGAACCCAGCGAGAGCCAAGAAATAACACAGAGAGAAGAAAAAGACGATGGATGTGAATTAAGTGACACAGGAAAGGAAGTTACAAATAAGAAGTCGAAGACAAAACAAAAGATAAAGGGGAAAGAAGGAGATATCCACTTGAAAAATGTAGAATATCAAGAACCCAGCGAGAGCCAAGAAATAACACAAAGAGAAGAAAAAGACGATAGATGTGAACTAAGTGATACAGGAAAAGAATTTAGAACTAAGAAGTTGAAGACAAAACAAAAGAAAAAGAGAAAAGAAGGAGATAACCAACAGGAAAATGTAGATGATCCAGAACCTAAAAAGAGCCATGAAATGCCTCAAAGAGGACGGTATGATGATAGTGAAGCAAGTGAAACAGTAAAGGGGGTTGATAGTTTGTATGATGCTTACTTTGAGTCAGAGAATTTAATTCACGACCAGAATGAAGGATATGACCTCAACTGTGAGGGAGAGCAGTTTGTCTTCACTTTGACTGACCTTGAATGGGATTTAATTAAACCAGAAATTAAGTATTATGGACAGAAACGCATAAAGAAGAGGAGACTTCAACAACCATGGACAAATGTATTTGCATCGAAAATACTATCAAGACATCCTGGCTGCGTATTGGCCTTTAAAGATCATAGAGTGTGCAATAAAAACAGTCGCAAAGCAAATTCTCCATTTGTTGCAGGAAAGGCCGTATGTAAAGGTGACAGATGTGGAGCAACTTTCCACTTTAAAATCCAGAACGAAGACGAAAGGAATGTATATTATACCGTAAAGGGTCACATTCGCCATGACAAGCTTGAAATAAACCGAAGAAATATAACTGCAGATGATCGCCAGATGATGTCTGAAAGAATTAAGAGCTCGTCTTCAGCAGTCATATTTAACGAAAATCTGGTGAATGCAAATAAAGAAGAACTTAAATTAGGAAATTTTTCATCTGTTCCGAATCAAGAAGTTCTACGGAAAATGGTGTCTGAATTGTATTCTAAAGAACACTTGCACCCAGATATAATGCGCGAACTTCAGATTCTAAAGGAGAATGATGATACAATGTGTACGCCCTATATAAGAGAAATAGGTTTGGAACCTTTTGTATTACTCATGTTTTCAGATGAGCAATTAAAATTAATCCAAACCATGTCATCTTCCAAGTCTCTTGATCTTTACTTTGATGCAACTGGAAGTGTTGTGCGAAATATAGAGCGTCAGAAACGACCATATTTGTACTCCTTGGTTGTTATGCTTCCAGATGCAGGCGTCCCTGTTTCTGTAGGGGATATGATTTCTACACAACATAGTATCCCGAGGATTTCGCATTTCGTCCAGACTCTACGAAGACATGTCAGTTTGAAAGGTCATCTGTTAAATGTAAGAAAAGTCGAAAGTGACTTCAGTTATGCCATTATACAAGCAAGTCTACAAGTCCATAATAACATGAACGTCAAAATGTACATTCAAAAATGTTTCGAAATTCTGCACAACAAAATGGATTTAAATGTAACAGTACATCATCTTTGTGCAAGTCATATGATACAAGACTTGATAAGAGCAATGAAAAAAAAATTCGGCAAACTCGTTAAAAAGGCAACAAGAACATTCGTTTTACAATGCTTCGCTTTACTGCAAAATACGGTCAGCTTAGAACAAGGACTGAAAATCTTTGAAGATGTGTGCATTGTCACTCTGTCCGAAAGACAGACAGAAGAAGTCACGTTGGCAAAGGTGCATTTGCAAGGACTAATAAGGAATGTCGAAGAAGATGTACCCGAAGACATAGAGTCATCGGATAGTCAAATTCCAGATGGAGAAAAAGAAATGTCAAAGATATCTATCCGAGATGCATCGCCTTTCACAAGGTTATTTGAGGGTGTTAAGTTAGACGTGCAAAAGGGTTTAAAGGAAGCCAGTGTTTCTACGGACAACGACCTGTTTCTGCCAGAATTACCAGACTTGCTTATATGTAATTATTTCCCTATATTTCCACTATGGTCAGGCATCATGCTATCAAGAATTAACGATATTCATATAACAAGGGATACTAACTCTCCCGTAGAAAACTGGTTCAAGTATTTGAAGACAAATGTTACACAATCAGAAAGGGATCGTCGACCAGCAACATTTGTTATGAAGGTTAAGGCAGCCATACAGGGGCGACTGGCATTAGAGATGTTCCCATCAGCAAACTTAAAAAAAACAACCAGGAAAAGGAAACGTGTTGACACAGACTTAAATGTCGAGGAAGAAGTGTGGAAAAAGGGAAAACGTCGGAAAGGAAATCTTTATCATAAAATTCCGAAAGAAAGGCAAAGAAAAGAAAAACCAGAAGTTCAGGCTTCAAACGAACACCTGCCTAGTGTAATGAAATGGGGTGGACGTGTAGAAGATATGCGCCTTTCCAACACGTGCACGATTGATAATGGGCTGACAATTATTCATATCTTCTTCCAGATGAACAAAACATTCAGGGATCTAATTTCCGCGGAAGATAGTGTAACATTTACAACACTTCGAACAGTCCTTGCGCTGATGAATGAAGGTGATTTCAACCAGGCCAAGTTAGTTTGGGCTAGGCTGACACCATGTGCCAGCACCAACCTCTTCGGAGACGAATCCGAATTTATGATGGTGCATTTCGATAAGCACTGGAGGACAAAGACAGTGTCACGATGTCGGGACCCTAACTGTACAGAACCCGTCAAAGAAACAAGGGAAACCTTTGGCTTACGTATTCCAGAGAATGGGTGAGACATGAATGATTTACATTTGTAACTATTCTTAACCGCTTAGTTTAACATCTTATCAACTTAACTGATGTAATACGAGGAAAATAAGCTTACGTAATACAATTTGTCGATACGACGTATATCTTTATTTACTTTTTGGATAACGTAGTCCTTTTCCTGCTCCAAATTATTGCTACTTAGTCATATCATTTGTGGAACTCGAAAATCTTCGGCGTGTGAAACTTGACAACACTGTTTATTACTGACATGTTATAAAACATGATGCTGATTCGAACAAGTTAATGTTTTTATTTGGTGTTATAGGAACGCAAATCCACGCAGACGTTTATGGTACTTTTTATATGTTATTTTTGTTGTGGTAATTGAGTTTTTGAGTAACGTAGTACTACCATTGCTGCTCACGAATAGACTCAATAAAACCGAGTCTTAAGTTATCTCTATTTGAATTGATTTCCTTATTTTCAAAAGACCTCGTTTCTCAGAACACATTTTTTATATATCTGCCATTTATGTGAGGCTCCAATGTAGGGATTAATGGAGCGTATACATCTCGCGTAGGAGGTATTAATTAAGAAATAATATATTATTTATATCGTACCCGTGTGTAACAGTTATTTACACACGGTTAGGAGTTTCGAATGGGTAAGGATTAGGTCACGTTTCCATGTACATGTACTTCTTATCTGATGTTTTCTCAATGTAAGATTAGTTGCGATCGGAAAATGTATATCAACGAGTGCCATAAAACGAAGATAAAGACATCAATAAATAGTCAAGGTTTAGCAGCACTGGCACGCATTTTCCATAAACTTATTTTTTATTCAGACTTGGAGATGACATAGACAGTGTTCAGCAGATAGTTGACAAGTGGATGCATGCTGAAACTGCGTGTTATATAGGTGATACTGGCTCGGATGATAATAGTTCAGGGTAAGAGTAATATTCTAGTATAATATTATAACATGAAATAAAAGCTTTTAAGCTTTGTTCATCTGGAAGAAGATATGAATAATTGCCAGCCCATTATCAATCGTGCACGTGTTGGAAAGGCGCATATCTTCTACACGTCCACCCCAGCTTTTAAGTTAAGGGATGTTAACCGGTCACGAAATCAGTAACCAGTCGTTTTTTTGTGCCGCCTGCTACGGAGTAGCCGCGACATATAGGGATCTCTTCTCCGTCGTCCGTCCGTCCGTCTGTCACGTTTTCTTGTCCGAAGCATATCTCGAAAAGTATTGAAGATACAAACTTGTAACTTGACACATACATAGAATACATTGAGAGGGTGTGCAGGGTGTCAAAGAACAATAACTCTTCCTGACCTAGTTTTTGAATTATCTCCCTTTATGACAATTTCTTGTCCGGAGCATAACTTCGACATTTTGGGAGATACAAACTTGTTACTGCACACAAACATAGAACACGCTGAGAGGGTGTGCAGTGACAAAGAACCATAACTCTACTTGACCTAGTTTTGGAACTTTACGACCAATTCTTGTCTATATGGTGCATAATTTGAAAAGGATGGCTACAATTTTGTAACTGCATCTTTATGAATTATTTAAATTTGTGCAGTTCAACATAGTCCTGTATGTCTACGTGATGTTAATCAATGCATATCAAAATTAATTTAAACTATCTTCAACTTACTGGGCATATGTATGGTGGCAAACTTCTGCCAACAGTTAACCTCTTAATTATCTAGATAATTATGTGGTTAACCCGTCACGTAACTCTTAACCACTTAATTTTCAAGATAACTATATGAACTTTTAACTAACAATTAACACGCTTACCAGATAATCATCTAGATTTATAAATTGACTTTTCAATCAGATTAGATTCGAGCAGGCATTTAAAATATGTCTAACGATTTTGGAATATGCATGCATAAATACAATTTCAACAAATCCCTTAAGAAAAACATCTGCCTAAAAATGTAAGGAAAATATCATGTTAGGACATAAAAGATGATTTTAAAAAATGTCACTCTTATTTTAAGATATTGCACTAGCGATAAAATGGTTTTTATAAGCAATGTAGTATGAATTTTGTTTTTGTATTACAGTCACGAAGACACTAGATCTAGCAGACATGTACGAGATGAGAAGAGAGTTATACTGCAGAAATGTCCAGTTTTTGTCGTGCGAGTTTACGAACTATGTCTGTACGGTAGACTTTCATTTGATAAACTCATGCATTCTAATAACGTTTCAATAAACAGCAACTCTTTTATCCTGGCAGGGGTAACAATGCATGTACCGGGGCACTTCTGTGCCATCGTTTGTCTACACGGAATTCAGTACTGGTACGATGGCCTTATTGGACGTTTGAGCATGCCTCCAACAGACATTCGTGAAAGGTATTTCCCAACACACGCATTGTACTGCCAGATACAGACGAATGACGATTGAGCGGTTTGGTATAAATCTCAAGATCGTTGGTGGACTTGAGCGTCTAGTCAACAAAGATTAAGCTGTTCCGGTCCTTCAATCTTTGAAACCAAAAAACATAGATGTACATATAGGCCTATTTGTTCGGTAGTCTTGTCTAGTTGTGAAGAAATATAGTAACCCCCAAACGGGTTGACATGTTTTTAGCTACATTTATATAGAAAATGCGAGAAATCGTTGAAAATGTCTACCAAGACCTAAGCTTTTGACATATCCTTGTTGTCTCCTTTCAAAATTAATTGGAAAGCATATTCTTCGTTTTCAGACTGCACGGCAAAGGATTTTGATATTATTGTCTTGCATTGCCAATCGCCTTTTCAACAAAAGATTAATCAAAATATAATTCCATTAGTGTGAAGTTTGATCTGGAGATTGGCAACCGTTTAAAATACTTGTAAAAATGATTTCTGAAAGTAATATTCTTTTCTTAAAGGGTCATTTTATTTATATTCAGTGCGCCGCATTACCCAATGATCTTCCAAAATATTATTATGACAAACTAATTAATATATTTAGTAAATATAGCACTTCTTTGTCAATTTTTGTCCTCAGCGAGGCCGTTTTTCTGAAGGCATTGTTTCATTTTATTTAGTGCATATACTTACATTACTTGTATTAGCCCATCTGAGTCAAAGGCTCAGGGTGGGCTATTGTAACTGCTCTATGTTCGTCGTCCGTCGTCAATCGTGCGTCGTCTGTTGTTCGTCAACAATTTATAAAAAGACCATCGCCACTGGACAGATTTACTTATTACTTCACAGATATGTTCCTTGGGTAGTCCTCTTCCAAAATTGCCAAAAGAATTGAAATCCATATCGAACTTTGGTTGCCATGGCAACCGAAATGAAATTCTTTAAAATTCTTTTAAAAATATTTGGCAGAAATGCTCTATAGGTGACCCTCTACCAAAATTGACCAAGATGTGTCATTTCATTAAAAAACATGGCCGCCATGGTGCGTGACCATTTTTTCCCAAAATGGCAATATAGTAAATCTTTAAAAATCTTCTCCTCAGAAACTCTTTTTCGGATTTCAAAAATATTTTGCCCAGGCCGTGTCATTTCGATAAGTGTGTTTGATCAAACTGACATTGTAGGGATTATTATCAACCCGCTCCGCTATAGCGTGGGATATTGTGGTGATACTCGCCTTCCGTCTGTCTGTCCGTCCGTCCGTCCGATTGTCATGTAAATTTTCCTACACCGTAATACTAGATCTTTAAAACTTTATAATAATTATTGTGACCAATAATGCGCCCGTGCATTATTTCGGACTTCAATCCGATCCCTGGGTCAAAAATTACGAATTGGTTGGAGGCATGGGGTCATAAATGGTAATTCACTTGATTCCTGTGTATCTTTGAGAACTTCTTAATTTCTTTTGCTACTGAACAAGCTTAGGACAACGCGGTCAATCTGAATTATTCCTGCCCAAACTACCCACACAAGGGTACCAAACCACTTATACACCCCCTCAAAACTTAATATTGCTATTATTTCTATATTTTATACCGATTTCTTTCATATTGACACTGGTTATATTTATGGCAACACAGTCATCCTGAACTATGACTGCCCCTACTACTCACTACCGTGTCCCAACCCACTAAGCCCCTCCCCTCAAACCCTAATAAGGCTTCAACTACATGTGCTTGGTTCCTATACCGATTCCACTCCCATTGACAGTTCATTCACATTGGTTGATGATGCTTTGTTAGTAACACAGCGCAGCAGAGGGATACGCGTCGGCGACGGCGGCGCAATTTCTAGTATAGTTTCATTCCGTGATTGTAGTGTTAAAACGGTGTGTGGGGTTATAAAAAAAATAATAATCGAGCTTGCGGAGTTAAAAATATCAACGGCACATCAAAGGGTAATCCCACTAATACCGTCACGTGAGTATGTCTGTTCGTTTGTTCGTCACCGTTAACCCTTAACCCGTTTCACGTAGAGAAACGACATTATACATGGAGAAGCATAATGACAGAGCTCATCTTTTTTAATGGTTCTGAAATAATTTCTCTTCAATGAACTGCAATATTGCAAACAGGTCTAGATCCTTAGTTATAACTTACTTATTTCGGGAAAATTTTGCATTGAAACCATTTTTGTTGTGGTTGAATATAGTTGTATGTCAATATGCAACGAAGAAATTGATATTTTTCTCTAATGGGGCAGTTTGGTTGCGTGTTTGAATAACACCATTTTTCTGAATGTTTAGGCTAATTGAAACCGCTACCATTGTTTTGGAAATTTTCTAACTCAGAAAATGAATACACATATAATACTGTTGTGTGCAGAAACAAAAAACTTATTTCAAATTCTCTATGTTATCCAGGTCCTGAAAATAATATGGCCGTCGCTCACGAAAATTTCACTCCGAATAGGCCTATCTCTTCCATATAAATCCTGCGTTTGAACAAAACAGATCGCACGATTTTCACAAATTTCATATCAATCACCAAATGGAAATTGCTGGAATCGGGTATAAAGCCTTGTTTTTCCTAATATTAGCTAAGTTTTTCAAGAATATTTACTTACATCTGTTAGTAAAGATTGCACAAATAAGGCAAATATGATACTCGTAGTAGCTACTAAAATCAGAAACTAATGTTTGATACAAAGCTTTGATATTTTCATAAATGTTGTAACTGAACGCTCTCAACACTGGGGGCTGGGGGGCATAATACATTTATGTGACGTAGTTTCTCAATTTTTATTCAACAGTTTCATTGTTTTCAGGATCTAGAATAAAAGATATATAGCTTTTAGTACAATGTACAGTCTCCTGTCAATAACATGTTGTACAAAGGAAATTATTACATATTAAAATATTAAAAAATTGAATAATTATACTGGTTATTATGTTTTCTTCTCCTTGATAGACTTTTTAAAGAAAGGTAGGCTCTCACTCACTTTCTTATCTACGTTAATTACGGTTAATTACCAACTGGTGTAGAAAATAATACATATAAATAATTTCTGGTAGAATGATCTGACTTGCCTCCCGAATCTATGGCCTTTCACTGGAAATTTTAAGACAATAACACGTACGGATGCACAATAATTGTTACCGCACACAAAATGTACTGTATTGAGAAAATAACTAAGAATATCGTCATTTATAAGCTTCTGAATTAAATTATTCATTCATTTACAAAATATGTAAAATGACAACCCTGTGTTATACAATTTAGTCAGTAGCAACATGTGCAGACTCGACTTGGGGTCGACGCGATATTTTACCTATAGCCGTCAGTTCCGACGATCACACCTGCATGTTTATTCTAGATGTGCGTTTGAATACACATCTGAATACACACCTGGATGTTTATTCTGGATGTGCGTTCGAATACACATCTGAATACACACCTGGGTGTTTATTCTGGATGTGCGTTCGAATACACGTCTGAATACACACCTGGATGTTTATTCTCGATGTGCGTTCGAATACACATCTGAATACACACCTGGATGTTTATTCTGGATGTGCGTTCGAATACACGTCTGAATACACACCTGGATATTTATTCTAGATGTGCGTTCGAATACATTTCTGAATACACACCTGGATGTTTATTCAAGATGTGCGTTCGAATACACGTCTGAATACACACCTGGATGTTTATTCTGGATGTGCGTTCGAATACACGTCTGAATACACACCTGGATGTTTATTCTAGATGTGTGTGCGAATACACATCTGAATACACACCTGGATGTTTATTCTGGATGTGCGTTCGAATACACGTCTGAATACACACCTGGATGTTTATTCTGGATGTGCGTTCGAATACACATCTGAATACACACCTGGATGTTTATTCAAGATGTGCGTTCGAATACACATATGAATACACACCTGGATGTTTATTCTGGATGTGCGTTCGAATACACATCTGAATACACACCTGGATGTTTATTCTGGATGTGCGTTCGAATACACGTCTGAATACACACTGAATACACACCTGGATGTTTATTCTGGATGTGCCTTCGAATACACATCTGAATACACACCTGAATGTTTATTCAAGATGTGCGTTCGAATACACGTCTGAATACACACCTGGATGTTTAATCTGGATGTGCGTTCGAATACACATCTGAATACACACCTGGATGTTTATTCTGGATGTGCGTTCGAATACACGTCTGAATACACACCTGGATGTTTATTCTGGATGTGCCTTCGAATACACATCTGAATACACACCTGGATGTTTATTCTGGATGTGCCTTCGAATACACATCTGAATACACACCTGGATGTTTATTCTGGATGTGCGTTCGAATACACGTCTGAATACACACCTGGATATTTATTCTAGATGTGCGTTCGAATACATTTCTGAATACACACCTGGATGTTTATTCAAGATGTGCGTTCGAATACACGTCTGAATACACACCTGGATGTTTATTCTGGATGTGCGTTCGAATACACGTCTGAATACACACTTGGATGTTTATTCTGGATGTGCGTTCGAATACACGTCTGAATACACACTTGGATGTTTATTCTAGATGTGTGTGCGAATACACATCTGAATACACACCTGGATGTTTATTCTGGATGTGCGTTCGAATACACGTCTGAATACACACCTGGATGTTTATTCTGGATGTGCGTTCGAATACACATCTGAATACACACCTGGATGTTTATTCAAGATGTGCGTTCGAATACACGTCTGAATACACACCTGGATGTTCATTCTGGATGTGCCTTCGAATACACATCTGAATACACACCTGGATGTTTATTCTGGATGTGCGTTCGAATACACGTCTGAATACACACTGAATACACACCTGGATGTTTATTCTGGATGTGCCTTCGAATACACATCTGAATACACACCTGAATGTTTATTCAAGATGTGCGTTCGAATACACGTCTGAATACACACCTGGATGTTCATTCTCGATGTGCGTTCGAATACACGTCTGAATACACACCTGGATGTTTATTCTGGATGTGCGTTCGAATACACATCTGAATACACACCTGGATGTTTATTCTAGATGTGTGTGCGAATACACATCTGAATACACACCTGGATGTTTATTCTGGATGTGCGTTCGAATACACGTCTGAATACACACCTGGATGTTTATTCTGGATGTGCGTTCGAATACACATCTGAATACACACCTGGATGTTTATTCAAGATGTGCGTTCGAATACACGTCTGAATACACACCTAGATGTTCATTCTCGATGTGCGTTCGAATACACATCTGAATACACACCTGGATGTTTATTCTGGATGTGCGTTCGAATACACGTCTGAATACACACTGAATACACACCTGGATGTTTATTCAAGATGTGCGTTCGAATACACGTCTGAATACACACCTGGATGTTTATTCTGGATGTGCGTTCGAATACACATCTGAATACACACCTGGATGTTTATTCTAGATGTGTGTTCGAATACACGTCTGAATACACACCTGGATGTTTATTCTGGATGTGCGTTCGAATACACACCTGAATACACACCTGGATGTTTATTCAAGATGTGCGTTCGAATACACGTCTGAATACACACCTAGATGTTCATTCTCGATGTGCGTTCGAATACACATCTGAATACACACCTGGATGTTTATTCTGGATGTGCGTTCGAATACACGTCTGAATACACACTGAATACACACCTGGATGTTTATTCAAGATGTGCGTTCGAATACACGTCTGAATACACACCTGGATGTTTATTCTAGATGTGTGTGCGAATACACATCTGAATACACACCTGGATGTTTATTCTGGATGTGCGTTCGAATACACGTCTGAATACACACCTGGATGTTTATTCTGGATGTGCGTTCGAATACACATCTGAATACACACCTGGATGTTTATTCAAGATGTGCGTTCGAATACAGGTCTGAATACACACATGGATGTTCATTCTCGATGTGCGTTCGAATACACATCTGAATACACACCTGGATGTTTATTCTGGATGTGCGTTCGAATACACGTCTGAATACACACCTGGATGTTTATTCTGGATGTGCCTTCGAATACACATCTGAATACACACCTGGATGTTTATTCTGGATGTGCCTTCGAATACACATCTGAATACACACCTGGATGTTTATTCAAGATGTGCGTTCGCACTGTTTTTCAGTATATAGGTCCATTGCTTGGTTGCAAAGAACAAAAAAGTGAAGTTTTTCAGATTAACCAGCAAATACCAACAACTGATCAAACTATAATCGAAGTACTTACTGCAAAATTATTGAATGCAACACTTTGTCTGTTTTCGAGTAACACACTGTTAAAGTAAGCTGTCAAAAGTTCAAAAATGTGACATAAAACCTTCGTTGTCTGCATGTTGGGTTATTTTGGGGGCATTGAATTGATAAAAATCAGTTTTAAACACTTTCTATACCCTTTATTTCACAGATGATTATTTTTATTTTAAATAAAACGCAACTTTAAACGTTTTCAGTTATTTCTTTCAAGATTTATGTGTAGTGAAAATATTGAAGTTTCATGCTGCTTCTTCATTTGCTATTTTATTTAAAAGCAGCATGTTTCAAATAAGATACAGCAAAAATGAATAAAACTAAACAGAAATCTACATATGAAATTGTCAAATGTTATTGTCTTGTTACATTGAAATAAATTTCGGGATGTTTCAACGACGTTAGTTTCCTTTACGTGGATATATAGAAAAGTGTTAAAATGTATCGAAGGTTTAACAAAAACTGACAAACGTTATATAAAACAAACACGACGACTTTAGCAACAACTTTTGTCTTTTTCTTTCATTCTCTGACTGTATGCAATTTTGATTTCTGCTCTACTCTTTGGCATTGTCGGTCTGAAATAGATAAAACCTTCGTTATTTTTTTCTAACCTTCGTTACTAAAAGCTATGACCTTTCAAGACAAAGCCAGATCTCCTGATGGTGTCAATAGCCCCCTAAAAGAAGTAAATAGATTTTTAAGGCCCAGCCAAGTAACTTTTGTCGTGCAGAATAGTTTTGGGTAAGTATGGAATGTAATATATGAACATTAATGTGAAGCTAAAATTTCTGAAAACTTCTTAGGTATACTTTGTCTACAAAAAGTGCCTTATGCGATCTCTTTTTAAAATGTTATATACTATATCACTTGGCTTTTAGTTTAAATGCTTATTTGCTTGGATACAATTGTGCAAAATGAAATTTCAAACTCATTTAAATGATCAAAACCTTCGTTACCAACTCGTAACGAAGGTTTAATTCGTTTTAATTACGTTTCAAGTCATATATTGCGTCACAATCGCAAAACTGATTCTTTAGCAAAGTGAAACATCCATTTTAAAGTATGTAAAAAGTGACATCGAAAATAAATCTTTGGAAACAACACTGATAACTTTAAACAACTCACCTTTGGTATTCTGAAGCTGTCAATGCCTGTTCTTCTACCTTTTGTAAACATACAATATAGCGGGTGGCTTTTAAATGCCTCCTGGTATTAAATTTACTGATGACGTCATAATATACAAAGCTAATAAGGAGCTAGGCAAATACGAACATTATTTTTCGAAAATGCATCACGAAGGTTTTAGTAACGTAGGTTAAAAGCACACAGGTAACAGTGCGTTAAAAATTAAACATTCTCATTGTATAACTAAGAAATGCATTTTTTCATTGATATTTGGAGGTTGTTATATTTAAAAAGGATAATTTGAATTATTGTTTTCATTTATAGAATAGTGTGTGCTCACGAAGGTTTGACGATTTACTTTTCGTTACAGACATTCTATCTTAAGATGTACATATGCCGTACTTTCGATTTTACTGTTTATCTCAGGTGTTTAGTCGTCAGAAGTATGATGATAAAACGAAGACAATTGATAAAAATGATTATGGTACAAAAATTTGTCTATTTTTATCAGTGACAAAAGGGCAGTAACGAAAGATTTAGGAAAATGCAAAATTCGGCGACACCAACTCGATCTCATAATATACGGAACCTGTCAGCTCTTAATTGCCTAAAGCATTTTTTTTTCAAGGAAGAATAACCATGCTAAGATATACACATACATATGATACTGCCAAACACAAGTATTTATGTAATATTGTAGTTTTAACATGTACATAATTGACGGCGACAGTAACGAAGGTTAGAATTTTATGCCATCTTTTGTTTATTTTGGAGGTAAATTTGTTTCAAAACAGTAAAAAGTACATTCTTCTTAAGAATTAAATATTTCTTGATCGTTTGAGGCCCAAAAAGGAGAAGTTTTTGTTATAGCTGGTTTTAAAACATAGAAATTATGGAATGGACCTATATACTGAAAAACAGTGTCGAATACACGTCTGAACACACTGAATACACACCTGGATGTTTATTCAAGATGTGCGTTCGAATACACGTCTGAATACACACCTGGATGTTTATTCTAGATGTGTGTGCGAATACACATCTGAATACACACCTGGATGTTTATTCAAGATGTGCGTTCGAATACACGTCTGAATACACACCTGGATGTTTATTCTGGATGTGCGTTCGAATACACATCTGAATACACACCTGGATGTTTATTCAAGATGTGCCTTCGAATACACGTCTGAATACACACATGGATGTTCATTCTCGATGTGCGTTCGAATACACATCTGAATACACACCTGGATGTTTATTCTGGATGTGCGTTCGAATACACGTCTGAATACACACCTGGATGTTTATTCTGGATGTGCCTTCGAATACACATCTGAATACACACCTGGATGTTTATTCTGGATGTGCCTTCGAATACACATCTGAATACACACCTGGATGTTTATTCAAGATGTGCGTTCGAATACACGTCTGAATACACACCTGGATGTTCATTCTCCATGTGCGTTCGAATACACATCTGAATACACACCTGGATGTTTATTCTGGATGTGCGTTCGAATACACGTCTGAATACACACTGAATACACACCTGGATGTTTATTCAAGATGTGCGTTCGAATACACGTCTGAATAAACACCTGGATGTTTATTCTAGATGTGTGTGCGAATACACATCTGAATACACACCTGGATGTTTATTCTGGATGTGCGTTCGAATACACGTCTGAATACACACCTGGATGTTTATTCTGGATGTGCGTTCGAATACACGTCTGAATACACACCTGGATGTTTATTCTGGATGTGCCTTCGAATACACATCTGAATACACACCTGGATGTTTACTCTAGATGTGTGTTCGAATACACATCTGAATACACACCTGGATGTTAATTCTGGATGTGCGTTCGAATACACGTCTGAATACACACCTGGATGTTTATTCTGGATGTGCGTTCGAATACACATCTGAATACACACCTGGATGTTTAATCTGGATGTGCGTTCGAATACACATCTGAATACACACCTGGATGTTTAATCTGGATGTGCGTTCGAATACACATCTGAATACACACCTGGATGTTCATTCTGGATGTGCGTTCGAATACACATCTGAATACACACCTGGATGTTCATTCTGGATGTGCGTTCGAATACACATCTGAATACACACCTGGATGTTCATTCTGGATGTGCGTTCGAATACACATCTGAATACACACCTGGATGTTCATTCTAGATGTGCGTTCGAATACACATCTGAATACACACCTGGATGTTCATTCTAGATGTGCGTTCGAATACACATCTGAATACACACCTGGATGTTTATTCTAGATGTGCGTTCGAATACACATATGAATACACACCTGGATGTTTATTCTGGATGTGCGTTCGAATACACATCTGAATACACACCTGGATGTTTATTCTAGATGTGCGTTCGAATACACATCTGAATACACACCTGGATGTTCATTCTGGATGTGCGTTCGAATACACATCTGAATACACACCTGGATGTTCATTCTAGATGTGCGTTCGAATACACATCTGAATACACACCTGGATGTTCATTCTAGATGTGCGTTCGAATACACATATGAATACACACCTGGATGTTTAATCTGGATGTGCGTTCGAATACACATCTGAATACACACCTGGATGTTTAATCTGGATGTGCGTTCGAATACACATCTGAATACACACCTGGATGTTCATTCTGGATGTGCGTTCGAATACACATCTGAATACACACCTGGATGTTCATTCTAGATGTGCGTTCGAATACACATATGAATACACACCTGGATGTTCATTCTGGATGTGCGTTCGAATACACATCTGAATACACACCTGGATGTTTATTCTAGATGTGCGTTCGAATACACATATGAATACACACCTGGATGTTTATTCTGGATGTGCGTTCGAATACACATCTGAATACCCACCTGGATGTTCATTCTGGATGTGCGTTCGAATACACATCTGAATACACACCTGGATGTTTATTCTGGATGTGCGTTCGAATACACATCTGAATACACACCTGGATGTTTAATCTGGATGTGCGTTCGAATACACATCTGAATACACACCTGGATGTTCATTCTGGATGTGCGTTCGAATACACATCTGAATACACACCTGGATGTTCATTCTAGATGTGCGTTCGAATACACATCTGAATACACACCTGGATGTTCATTCTAGATGTGCGTTCGAATACACATCTGAATACACACCTGGATGTTCATTCTAGATGTGCGTTCGAATACACATCTGAATACACACCTGGATGTTTATTCTAGATGTGCGTTCGAATACACATATGAATACACACCTGGATGTTTATTCTGGATGTGCGTTCGAATACACATCTGAATACACACCTGGATGTTTATTCTAGATGTGCGTTCGAATACACATCTGAATACACACCTGGATGTTCATTCTGGATGTGCGTTCGAATACACATCTGAATACACACCTGGATGTTCATTCTAGATGTGCGTTCGAATACACATCTGAATACACACCTGGATGTTCATTCTAGATGTGCGTTCGAATACACATATGAATACACACCTGGATGTTTAATCTGGATGTGCGTTCGAATACACATCTGAATACACACCTGGATGTTTAATCTGGATGTGCGTTCGAATACACATCTGAATACACACCTGGATGTTCATTCTGGATGTGCGTTCGAATACACATCTGAATACACACCTGGATGTTCATTCTAGATGTGCGTTCGAATACACATATGAATACACACCTGGATGTTCATTCTGGATGTGCGTTCGAATACACATCTGAATACACACCTGGATGTTTATTCTAGATGTGCGTTCGAATACACATATGAATACACACCTGGATGTTTATTCTGGATGTGCGTTCGAATACACATCTGAATACCCACCTGGATGTTCATTCTGGATGTGCGTTCGAATACACATCTGAATACACACCTGGATGTTTATTCTGGATGTGCGTTCGAATACACATCTGAATACACACCTGGATGTTTAATCTGGATGTGCGTTCGAATACACATCTGAATACACACCTGGATGTTCATTCTGGATGTGCGTTCGAATACACATCTGAATACACACCTGGATGTTCATTCTAGATGTGCGTTCGAATACACATCTGAATACACACCTGGATGTTCATTCTGGATGTGCGTTCGAATACACATCTGAATACACACCTGGATGTTTATTCTAGATGTGCGTTCGAATACACATATGAATACACACCTGGATGTTTATTCTGGATGTGCGTTCGAATACACATCTGAATACACACCTGGATGTTCATTCTGGATGTGCGTTCGAATACACATCTGAATACACACCTGGATGTTTATTCTGGATGTGCGTTCGAATACACATCTGAATACACACCTGGATGTTTATTCTAGATGTGTGTTCGAATACACATCTGAATACACACCTGGATGTTTAATCTGGATGTGTGTTCGAATACACATCTGAATACACACCTGGATGTTTATTCTGCATGTGCGTTCGAATACACATCTGAATACACACCTGGATGTTTATTCTGGATGTGCGTTCGAATACACATCTGAATACACACCTGGATGTTTATTCTAGATGTGTGTTCGAATACACATCTGAATACACACCTGGATGTTTAATCTGGATGTGCGTTCGAATACACATCTGAATACACACCTGGATGTTTATTCTAGATGTGTGTTCGAATACACATCTGAATACACACCTGGATGTTTAATCTGGATGTGCGTTCGAATACACATCTGAATACACACCTGGATGTTTATTCTAGATGTGTGTTCGAATACACATCTGAATATCCAACTAACAACCAACAGCCAACTTCACGGACCTGATAAATGGGCCAACTTGGCCGATATTCGAACTCATCCTAGGTTTTATCCCCGGTCACCTTACATATAAGTTTCAGAAAGATCCGATCAGAACTGAAGGGGCTACGGTGATGACAAGGTCAAAAATAGACATTTTCAGCCATCAAAGGGACATAACTATATAGTAAATGGGGCGACTTGGCCGGTTTTAGAACTCATCCGAGGTTTTATCCCCAGCAACCTTACATATAAGTTTCAGAAAGATCCGATAAAAACTGAAGGGGCTACAGTGATAACAAAGTCATAAATCAACATTTTCAGCAATCAAAGGGACCTAACTCTATGATAAATAGGCCACCTTGGCCGGTATTCGAACTCATCCAAGGTTTTATCCCCAGCCACCTTACATATAAGTTTCAGAAAGATCCGATCAAAACTGAAAGGGCTACTGTGATGACAAGATCAAAAATCGTAAAATCGTCATTTTCAACAATCAAAGGGACGTTACTCTGTGATAAATGGACCAACTTGGCCGGTTTTCGAACTCATACGAGATTTTATCCCCAGCCACGTTACATATAAGTTTCAGAAAGATTCGATCAAAACTGAAAGGGCTACGGTAATGTCAAGTTCAAAAATCAGCATTTTCAGCAATCAAAGGGACGTTACTCTAAGATAAATGGGCCGTTTGGCCGGTATTCGAACTTATCCAAGGTTTTATCCCCAGCCACCTTACATATAAGTTTCAGAAAGATCCGATCAAAACTGAAAGGGCTACGGTGATGACAAGGTCAAAAATTGTCATTTTCAGCACTCAAAGGGACGTTACTCTGTGATAAATGGAACAACTATGCCGGTTTTCGAACTCATCCAAGTTTTTATCCCCAGCCACCTTACATATAAGTTTCGGAAAGATCCGAACAAAACTGAAGGGGCTATGGTGATGACAAGGTCAAATATCTGCATTTTCAGCAATCAAATGGACGTCACTCTATAATCAATAGGCCGAATTGGACGGTTTTCGAACTCATCCGAGCCTTTATCCCTAGTCACCTTACATATAAGTTTCAGAAAGATCCGATCAAAACTGAAGGGGCCATTGTGATGACAAAGTCCAAAATCGGCATTTTCAGCAATCAAAGGGACGTAACTCTATCATTAATGGGCCGACTTGGCCCGTTTTCGAACTCATCCGAGCTTTTATCCTCAGCCACCTTACATATAAGTTTCAGAAAGATCCGATCAAAACTGAAGGTGCTACGGTGATGACAAGCATTTTCCATTGTTAGTCTATGGGAAATTGGAATTGCCATAGTTACCAAAGTTTTCATTCAATTTTGATAAAAAGCTAAATTCTTCGTTGCCCCACCCAAGGCATGCTACAGATAAGAAATGATTGAGATCAGCCTGCAAGCTGCAGAGATATAACTGGTCAAAGGTGGTGACGGACAGACGACGGACGGCGGATGACTAGTTATATTAAAAGCTCCCCTGGAGCCTTCGGCCCAGGTGAGCTAAAAAAAAACTCGTGTAGTTTTACTCATATTTGATCACTGATTACAAATGCCGTAGACCCTGGTCTGACTGAACAATATCTGCTGTCAGATGGGGGTGTACACCATTTGAATTCAAATCATAGTATTCCATAAAACACAGATTCAGGCTTTAAAAAAAATCTGACAACTCGCTTCAGTCTTATTTATCGGAAATAACACCAGCCATAAATATATGATAATTTGCAACTAGTCATACCGACATTTGCTTAAAATATTAAATGACTCCTGTTTTTGTTAGATTATTGCGGTGTTTTGTATATGTTTTGTGTGAAATGCGCTAAAATGTATTTGGCAATCATAATAAAATTTGAAATGAATTGAATTGGATACATCGTTAAACGGACACCCCTAAACCCCATCTGATATCGAAAAACAGGGGTTTACGGAGGTATTCATAATTCTTCTTTATTTCTGCTCCAAAACATAGGTTGATGGAGCTCGTTAGAACCGCCTCGATGATGAGGCGGTTCTAACGTGCACCCACAACCTGTGTTTACAGTATAAATAAGAAAAATAATACGCATTGTCATCAGAAAAGTAGCCATTTTGGAGATGTGACAAAACGCACACTGTCACACCGGTATGTTATCGTAATGTATATATGCAAATAAATAAATAAATAAAGAAAGAAACTAACTAAATAAATAAATAAAATTTATTTGTTATAATGATGCGAATAAAGATATACACATGTAACATTTAGATAACACGACGATGTGATACATTGCTTCATGCTTTTATAGCATGACTGGATCATATTCCTTTATCCTTATCCTGTTGAATAAATTAAATTTTCCATTTGCTGTTCTGACTATTTACCAAACAAAATGATTGATAGAATTTGCAAAAGTTTAGCAGGAGAATGGTTAATATCATGCTGAACACTGCGACAATTCCGGCAGCAAAATAAACACAGAGGAGAGAAGAAACCACTGTATTGCTAAAGGGGGAACCAGAAAAGTGCCCAATTACGATAATAACTCAACACATAGGTTGTGGGTGTTCGTTTAGGCAGCTCCAACCATAACCCACAACTTATATGTCTTGGAGCAAAAATAGGAATAGTAATGTATACCCCTGTGAACCCTTGTTTTCTCTATTTATCATATTACGTCGCATCAGAGAATGTAATAACGCCATGAAATAAATTCGGTAATCCACTACTGGATCAAATATGCAAATTAATTAGATACGCTCCGTAACGTTACATGTAAGTACGTACTTTCTTAAAGTTATCGCGTTTACAAATGGCGGAATATTGACATTTTTGTAATAAAAATCGTTTTTAAAATGCGTTTTAAATGCCATATGATAAAAAGAATCTTGCATTCGTGTTCCTGTATTATTAAATTTATTAAACTCGTTTAGAAAAAGGGATAAAATGCTCGGCAAAGCCTCGCATTTTATTCCTTTTCCTCAAGTAGTTTAATTACTTTAATAATACATGAACACTCGTGTAAGATCCTCTATATAAAGGGGGGTTTATGGGGGTGTTTATTACACGGCCGTGTTCCCGTGATGAATAACAATTTAACTTATTTAACAGGTCCGTATAAGGAACATCCCTCTTTACACCACTTTATACCGAGAAAGCGGGGTTTACATGGGACTATCTTAATCTCCTATATTGTTTGCTTATTACATGTGCATAAATTTTGAAAACTGATTGAGGCGCTACTACCGAGTATATCCAATCTCTGTTTCGACTGAAAAAAATACCCAAATTCCTGCTACATACCAAGCAAGCACGCCATAGCGGGCCAATTCCGCGCCGACAACGGCACGACGTTGCCATGTCGTATCGTTGTCGGTCCGACGTTGGCCCGAAATTCTTTGCTTGCTGGGTACATGGATATTGCATCAGGAAAACACACCTATATAATTTAACCCCCTAGAACCCCACTTTTATATAGTAAAACTGGGGTTTACAGGGCCACACCTTATTTTTCTTATTTCTGTTCAATATATATATATACAATTAATTGTTACCCTGAATATTTTGAAACCGGTCGGTAATAATTAAAATAAATGACTTCCATGCGCTGATGTTGTTTATTTTTACGTATAATTTACTTGTTTCGGGACAGTTTTCTTAATTATATATATATATATATATATATATATATATATATATATATATATATATATATATATATATATATATATATATATATATATATATATATATATATATATATATATATATATATATATATATATATATATTGTGGGATTTTTCAAGCGCCGACTCGGGTCAGGCCACGAGGTTGTAGAACTTGTTTCGTGCTCGGCTCGGCTGAGCGTAGAATTTATCCTGTTTCCTGTACTGTGTACATGTAATATGCGATCAGTTGGGATTCTGATCGGACTGCGCGATTGCGCAGGCTGATCTGAATCTCCGCTGATCGCTCAAGCCTTCTTGTGGGATTTTTCATGCGCTGGCTCAAATCAGACCCCGAGGTTTTTAGAACTTTTTTCGTGCTCGGCTCGGCTGGGCATGGAATTTATCCTGTGTCCTGTGGTGTGTGCATGTATATGCGATCGGTGAGGATTCTGATCGGATTGCGCGATTGCGCAGGCCGATCTAGGTCTCCGCTGATCGCTCAAAACCTTCTTGTTGGATTTTTCATGCGCTGGCTCAAATCAGGCCCCGTGGTTGTAGAACTTTTTTCGTGCTCGGCTCGGCTGAGCGTGTAATTTATCCTGTGTCCTGTGGTGTGTGCATGTATATGCGATCGGTGAGGATTCCGATCGGACTGCGCGATTGCGCAGGCCGATCTGAGTCTCCGCTGATCACTCAGACCTTCTTACGGGATTTTTCATGCCCTGGCTCAAATTAGGCCCCGAGGTTGTAAAACTTTTTTCGTGTTCGGCTCGGCTGAGCATAGAATTTATCCTGTGTCCTGTGGTGTGTGCATGTAATATGCGATCAGTGGGGATTCTGATCGGACTGCGCGATTGCGCAGGCTGATCTGAGTCTCCACTGATCGCTCAAACCTTCTTATGGGATTTTTCATGCGCTGGCTCAATCAGGCCCGAGGTTCTGCAACCTTTTTTTCGTGCTCGGCTCGGCTGAGCATGATATTTATCCTGTGTCCTGTGGTGTGTGCATGTCTCAATGTCGGGTAAAAGTCCCACAAAATTGGAAGCAACGTCTCCAAAATGACCTTTATAGTGTTGACGGGGACGTTAAACCTCAAATCAAACAAACAAACAAAGCATGTATATGCGATCGGTGAAGATTCTGATCGGATTGCGCGATTGCGCGGGCCGATCTGAGTCTCCGCTGATCGCTGTGTCCTGTACTTCATTTGCTTTTTACGCCGTTATCTTACGACGGCTCATATGTAAATACGTAACGTCTCAAAAACACAAAAGCGTCAGCTTTTATTGAGCGTTAAGGGAAAAATAAATAACTATTGACGTTTACGTCACTTTAACGTACAATAATAAACATCATTGTTAACTTGAAAATTCCATCATGGATGAAACCGGTTGTTAAAAATACAGGAAAAATAACTTTTGTGGGTACTCGTTAGAAGTGCCTCGAGGATGCAGTACTAACGAGTACCCACAATATCGAGGCTTTTCTAACGAGTTCCCACAATCTATATTTTGAGCGGAAATAAGAAAAATATCACAATTTTTCATCTTAAAATGTTCGTGTTTTCGGCGTTAAAAATTGACAAAGTATTTGTATAGGCGTGTAGACGTTTCTAATAAAGTGTCCATCATCAACGGTTTTATTGGTTTGGTCGCCATGAAGCGGGCAAACCGGGTCTAATGACCAGATTGTAACTGTTCCATGGAGGGGCACGTGACGCGATCAACCAATCAGCTTTAACGATGATGCAATACTATACTGTTATTACAGGAAACAGCCTGTCTGAATAGCGAAACAGACCGAAAAGCAAGCGTTTCAACTCCAACAATACATAACTTAAGGAAAATGGATACACCTGGCAGGTGTGGCAGTTAGTTTACCATTTTTACCGTATTACGAAAAACATCTATTCAAATACATTGTCATTTTTTGGCCAAAGCAAAAGAAATTGTAAAAAGAAAAATTGGAATATTTGCCTTTTTTGCCCAAAACATAGATTGCGGGGAGTCGACAGAAACGCTTCGACGAGGCGATTCTATCGAGTACCCACAACCTAGTGTCTCAGAACATAAATACGGAAATTAATGTATACCTCTGCAAATCAGAGCTTTACTATATAAAAGTGTAGATTATATTTTCTTGTCCTTTGGGATCATTGATTCCATTGTGGAATTTTGAAAATATCTGAGGGTCACTGATGAGGCCTAATTGGCCGAACTAGCTAGTCTGGTCCAGAAAACATGTGCACTTCATATTTTTCAGTTCTGTGGTGTATTCCTTGCTTCCAAAGGATACCCCTTTTATAGAACATATTAAACTTCACTACTGGTGTGTGGGAATATGTGGCGGCGGTAAAACGTCTCCTTGCCCTACATCATAGTGTAGATTATATTTTCTTGTCCTTTGGAATCATTGATTCCATTGTGGAATTTTGAAAATATCTTAGGGTCACTGATGAGGCCTTATTGGCCGAAACTAGCTAGTCTGGCCCAGAAAACATGTGCATACCATATTTTTCAGTTCTGTGGTGTATTCCTTGCTTCCAAAGGATAACACTTTTATAGAACATATTAAAGGGAATCACAGTTCTATAGGCATGATTTCGTGATGGAAATACAACTTTAAGGACCTTATGGTTGCTACTCTGTTGGCTCTGTCCAACTGAAAAAGGGGTCTACTCTAAAAGGGGAAGAATTTGCTCCTCAAGGGGTCTACTCTAAAAGGGAAGAATTTGCTCCCATGCAGGAGCAAATTCTTTCCTTAAGAGTATACCCCTTAAACATATCCAAAGAGAAACTACTTTTGCAGGAGTAGCAGTCATTTTCCCAAATTTTACGTCTTGCAATGTCATTATGGAGTAAGTCCATGGGGCCATGGAAACGAGAAACAACAGAACATAACTACTGCTACTCACAAAGTGTGGCTGGCTGCGGTAGCTCAGTCGGATGCAGTCTGACTGGCGATAAGGAAGACTCGGGTTCGATGCCTACCGGGATCGGCAACAATTTTTCAGTCATATCACGACAGTGTCTGGTTGCGACAGGGAGCTAAATGCTCACATTATAGTGCTGTCTCACTGAAGTATCATGTCCCAGACACATTACATGATACCACACCCAGTCACATTATCCTGACACTGGGTCGACCAGTCATAGCTCTATCCCGTAAATCTGAGTACCAAGCAAGGAGCAGCTAGTACCATTTTTACTGACTTTGGTATGTCGCGGCCCGGGATCGAGCCCTTGACCTCCCGTTCCCCGGAGCGGACACTCTACCAACTGAGCTATCGGGGCCGGTAATACGTATATGTAAATGTTTGAAAGATAGAGAACGTTATTTTTCCTCATTTATAAACTGGATCGCTGGGTGTAACGGGCCTCCGTGGCCCAGTGGATAAGAGTGCTGACTCTTAATCATTAGGTCTCTCAACCTTGTAGGTTTGAGCATGGCTCAGGTCACATAATGAGATGTTCTGCAAAGGAAGGTCAGGAGGTTTCTCATCGGGTACTCCCGTTTATGCTCACCTCCGATTAACGATCGGCTTGATGTGAGTGAAAACATCTTGAAAGGATCGTAAAACCAAACATAAAAAAGATCGCTGGTGTGTAAAAACATGTTCATTTCTTTGCTACTAGAACTAACGTCAGTGCCAAAGTCGAAGGTTCTAACTCTTCCAAATATATAAAATATTGAGGGAGCGAAACAAAGTCATAACGTTGATGGGTCGTTGTTATTGTTCTTCAGCCCAGCACAGATACAAATAGTTTCTGTTCAAAAACTTCATGACTAATAAGTGACCTGCCACCAGTTACAGACGAATTGTGAAAAGACTTTTTTGGCGCATTCGATGGGAGCTATTGCCACTCAAAACTTGACGTTTTACTAATCAGTTTCTTTTACAATTAAATTGTGATCCAGAAAGATATACAAAGGGATTGCAAATTTCAGGTTTTTGCGGGGGCACCGCTCAAAGAAACTGCCGAGGTTTAAGATACAGTCTGATTCGCAGCACTTTGTCTGGGCAGGCTTACATCTTCCTAGACGGTTCAGCAGTGCTTCAAAGTTCGGTCGGTTTCAGCTCATGCAGTCCAATATATTGCCCCAAGGTCTGATCGGCCCCCGTCCATCGGGGATTGAAGAAATAGATTGGGTTGCATGATGCTTCCACGCAGAGCTGATACCGGCGCACATGAGTAGTGTTAAATCGCCTAGAAAGTCTAAGCCTGCCCAGGAAAAGTGGCTCGAGTCGGACCGTTCATGCATTTCAACCATTTAGTTTCATTGGGTGACAGGGCTTGAGAAGGAGTTTTATCTGCCCGTTTTATCTCAGTACTGAGTAAAAGTCCCACAAAATTGGAAGCAATGTCTCAAAAAAGACTCAAAAAGGGACGTCAACAACAAATGAAAGAGATAACCAAGGCCCTATAGAAGGCCTGATGACTTAGAAAAAATCTTTTTATATGCCCGTTTGAAAAACAACAACAACAACAACAACAAATAAAACAGTCGTAATAAGTTATGGGGTTGGTGTCAGTCCGTCCATTCGTAAACTTTTTTTCGTTTCCGTATAACTCCTACTATTCAGTTTTCATCCGATCAAGCCTAAAAGGTGTATGAAGTAAGGCTAAGATGTGAAGATGTGCCTTTAGTTTCGAGAATTACTGTCCACCAAATATTAACAGAGTTATGACCCTTTGAAAAATTCGATTTACATTTTCGTCTGGTCAAGTTTTGTGCTATACATGTGTAAACCATATGTAAGTTACATTTACTTTATACTTGCCATGGCGTTAAACAATTTACCACAGAATACCCATCACTACCTACCCCTCCTGCTACCAAGGTCACAGACTTCGAAATTTTATATACACGTTTTGTATTAAAGTTTATTATTTTTATTCAAAAAATGCATTAAGAGGGATAATGATATCAGCTGGCTCACATCAGAATGTAGGCTGACAAGACAAAACCTATTGGATGCTTTTTGAAAGCAGCCAACTTGGCAGTATATCAGCTAACAAGTCCGTATGAAGAACACTTCAGTTTATAAACAGAGAAAATAAGATTTACATGGGAGTACCTTTTTTCTTATATTTTTACAAGAAAATATGTATTTTATTTGTATGAATTCGATAACTGTCGGGATGCCCCATCACGAAAACACGCATATATAATTCTGACACCCTTCAACCCCACTTTTATATAGCAAAACTGGAGTTTACAGGGGTAATCCATATTTTTTCTTATTTCTGCTCTAAAATATTGATTGTGGGTACTCGTTAGAACCGCCTCGCACTCACAATCTATATTTTGAGAAGAAATAAGAAAAATATCACAATTTTTCATCTTTAAATGTTCGACTTTTGGCGGTAAAATTTACAATGTATGTATTTTCGTAATGAGGCAGATCGGCACTTCGGCTTGGTCTCAGTTCCGGTTTCGTTACGGTAAAACACACGTGTGACAAAGTGCATTTTTTAATAACTACAAAATGATTATGTTTGTGATGAACATTTGTGATACTCCATATGCTGTGGGTGCTCGTTAGAACCGCCTCATTGAGGTCGTTCTAACGAGTACCCAAAACCTACGTCTTGGGGCAGAAATAAGAGAAAAAAAATGATACCCCTGTAAATCCATATTTTCTCTGCATGAATTGCAGTTTACGGGGATGCTTATGTCATGGACATGTTCACGGATTGCTGTGCGCACCGATGTCTGAAGACACTATTGTTTTCAAAACCATACTACGCCTGAATAAAACTGAATAAACTACAACCATAAGACTTTAAATTAAGACAAGTTTCTTTTTTTCTTTACAAAGTTACACATATAGGTACCCAGCAATAGCGGGGAAATTGTTTTTACCCTGTCTGTTTGTTTATTTGTTTGTTGGTTCGTTTGTTTGTACGTGGACAACTTTTAAA
>CAUZLF010000752.1:49663-174240 GCA_963580285.1 Lucinisca nassula | reverse complement strand
TATCACGAAAACACACCTATACTGATAATTCTGACCCACTTGAACCCCACTTTTATATGGTAAAACTGGGGTTTACAGGGGTAAACCTTACTTTTCTTATTTCTGCTCTAAAATAAGGAAGGTGAATTTGGTGTGATTTTCGTTTTTCATTTTTCGATATTCATTTTCAGGTGAAGTTGGTTTGATTTTCGTTTTTCGTTTTTCGATATTCATTTTCAGGTGAAGTTGGTTTGATTTTCGTTTTTCGATATTCGAATTGAGGCCGAATATCGTATTTTGACATACAAAATCCTAGTTTGACATTCGATTTGGCACTGAATATCGTATTTTGACATTCAAAATCCTAGTTTGACATTCGATTTGGCGAAGAAAATCGTATTTTGACATTCAAAATCCTAGTTTGACATTCGATTTGGCGCTGAATATCGTATTTTGACATTCAAAATCCTAGTTTGACATTCGATTTGGCGCTGAATATCGTATTTTAACATTCAAAATCCTAGTTTGACATTCGATTTGGCGAAGAAAATCGTATTTTGACATTCAAAATCCTAGTTTGACATTCGATTTGGCGAAGAAAATCGTATTTTGACATTCAAAATCCTAGTTTGACATTCGATTTGGCGAAGAAAATCGTAGTTTGACATTCAAAATCCTAGTTTGACATTCGATTTGGCGCTGAATATCGTATTTTGACATTCAAAATCCTAGTTTGACATTCGATTTGGCGCTGAATATCGTATTTTAACATTCAAAATCCTAGTTTGACATTCGATTTGGCGAAGAAAATCGTATTTTGACATTCAAAATCCTAGTTTGACATTCGATTTGGCGAAGAAAATCGTATTTTGACATTCAAAATCCTAGTTTGACATTCGATTTGGCGAAGAAAATCGTAGTTTGACATTCAAAATCCTAGTTTGACATTCGATTTGGCGAAGAAAATCGTAGTTTGACATTCAAAATCCTAGTTTGACATTCGATTTGGCGCTGAATATCGTATTTTGACATTCAAAATCCTAGTTTGACATTCGATTTGGCGAAGAAAATCGTATTTTGACATTCAAAATCCTAGTTTGACATTCGATTTGGCGAAGAAAATCGTATTTTGACATTCAAAATCCTAGTTTGACATTCGATTTGGCGAAGAAAATCGTAGTTTGACATTCAAAATCGTAGTTTGACATTCGATTTGGCGAAGAAAATCGTAGTTTGACATTCAAAATCCTAGTTTGACATTCGATTTGGCGCTGAATATCGTATTTTGACATTCAAAATCCTAGTTTGACATTCGATTTGGCGAAGAAAATCGTATTTTGACATTCAAAATCCTAGTTTGACATTCGATTTGGCGAAGAAAATCGTATTTTGACATTCAAAATCCTAGTTTGACATTCGATTTGGCGAAGAAAATCGTAGTTTGACATTCAAAATCCTAGTTTGACATTCGATTTGGCGAAGAAAATCGTAGTTTGACATTCAAAATCCTAGTTTGACATTCGATTTGGCGCTGAATATCGTATTTTGACATTCAAAATCCTAGTTTGACATTCGATTTGGCGAAGAAAATCGTAGTTTGACATTCAAAATCCTAGTTTGACATTCGATTTGGCGAAGAAAATCGTAGTTTGACATTCAAAATCCTAGTTTGACATTCGATTTGGCGAAGAAAATCGTAGTTTGACATTCAAAATCCTAGTTTGACATTCGATTTGGCGCTGAATATCGTATTTTGACATTCAAAATCCTAGTTTGACATTCGATTTGGCGAAGAAAATCGTATTTTGACATTCAAAATCCTAGTTTGACATTCGATTTGGCGAAGAAAATCGTAGTTTGACATTCAAAATCCTAGTTTGACATTCGATTTGGCGAAGAAAATCGTAGTTTGACATTCAAAATCCTAGTTTGACATTCGATTTGGCGAAGAAAATCGTAGTTTGACATTCAAAATCCTAGTTTGACATTCGATTTGGCGCTGAATATCGTATTTTGACATTCAAAATCCTAGTTTGACATTCGATTTGGCGAAGAAAATCGTATTTTGACATTCAAAATCCTAGTTTGACATTCGATTTGGCGAAGAAAATCGTAGTTTGACATTCAAAATCCTAGTTTCACATTCGATTTGGCGAAGAAAATCGTAGTTTGACATTCAAAATCCTAGTTTGACATTCGATTTGGCGCTGAATATCGTATTTTGACATTCAAAATCCTAGTTTGACATTCGATGTGGCGAAGAAAATCGTATTTTGACATTCAAAATCCTAGTTTGACATTCGATTTGGCGAAGAAAATCGTAGTTTGACATTCAAAATCCTAGTTTGACATTCGATTTGGCGAAGAAAATCGTAGTTTGACATTCAAAATCCTAGTTTGACATTCGATTTGGCGAAGAAAATCGTAGTTTGACATTCAAAATCCTAAGTTGACATTCGATTTGGCGCTGAATATCGTATTTTGACATTCAAAATCCTAGTTTGACATTCGATTTGGCGAAGAAAATCGTATTTTGACATTCAAAATCCTAGTTTGACATTCGATTTGGCGAAGAAAATCTTATTTTGACATTCAAAATCCTAGTTTGACATTCGATTTGGCGAAGAAAATCGTAGTTTGACATTCAAAATCCTAGTTTGACATTCGATTTGGCGAAGAAAATCGTAGTTTGACATTCAAAATCCTAGTTTGACATTCGATTTGGCGCTGAATATCGTATTTTGACATTCAAAATCCTAGTTTGACATTCGATTTGGCGAAGGAAATCGTATTTTGACATTCAAAATCCTAGTTTGACATTCGATTTGGCGAAGAAAATCGTATTTTGACATTCAAATTCCTAGTTTGACATTCGATTTGGCGATGAAAATCGTAGTTTGACATTCAAAATCCTAGTTTTGACATTCGATTTGGCGAAGAAAAATCGTATTTGACATTCAAAATCCTAGTTTTGACATTCGATTTGGCGAAGAAAATCGTATTTTGACATTCAAAATCCTAGTTTGACATTCGATTTGGCGAAGAAAATCGTAGTTTGACATTCAAAATCCTAGTTTGACATTAGATTTGGCGAGAGAAAATCGTAGTTTGACATTCAAAATCCTAGTTTGACATTCGATTTGGCGCTGAATATCGTATTTTTGACATTCAAAAATCCTAGTTTGACATTCGATTTGGCGAAGAAAAATCGTATTTTGACATTCAAAATCCTAGTTTGACATTCGATTTGGCGAAGAAAATCGTTACCGTTTGACATTCAAAATCCTAGTTTGACATTCGATTTGGCGAAGAAAATCGTATTTTGACATTCAAAATCTAGTTTGACATTCGATTTGGCGAAGAAATCGTAGTTTGACATTCAAAAATCTAGTTTGACATTCGATTTGGCGAAGAAAATCGTAGTTTGACATTCAAAATCCTAGTTTGACATTCGATTTGGCGAAGAAAATCGTAGTTTGACATCAAAATCCTAGTTTGACATTCGATTTGGCGCTGAATATCGTATTTTGACATTCAAAATCCTAGTTTGACATTCGATTTGGCGAAGAAAATCGTATTTTGACATTCAAAATCCTAGTTTGACATTCGATTTGGCGAAGAAAATCGTATTTTTGACATTCAAAATCCTAGTTTGACATTCGATTTGGCGAAGAAAATCGTATTTTGACATTCAAAATCCTAGTTTGACATTCGATTTGGCGAAGAAAATCGTATTTTGACATTCAAAATCCTAGTTTGACATTCGATTTGGCGAAGAAAATCGTAGTTTGACATTCAAAATCCTAGTTTGACATTCGATTTGGCGAAGAAAATCGTAGTTTGACATTCAAAATCCTAGTTTGACATTCGATTTGGCGCTGAATATCGTATTTTGACATTCAAAATCCTAGTTTGACATTCGATTTGGCGAAGAAAATCGTATTTGACATTCAAAATCCTAGTTTGACATTCGATTTGGCGAAGAAAATCGTAGTTTGACATTCAAAATCCTAGTTTGACATTCGATTTGGCGCTGATATCGTATTTTGACATTCAAAATCCTAGTTTGACATTCGATTTGGCGAAGAAAATCGTATTTTGACATTCAAAATCCTAGTTTGACATTCGATTTGGCGAAGAAAATCGTAGTTTGACATTCAAAATCCTAGTTTGACATTCGATTTGGCGAAGAAAATCGTAGTTTGACATTCAAAATCCTAGTTTGACATTCGATTTGCGAAGGAAAATCGTAGTTTGACATTCAAAATCCTAGTTTGACATTCGATTTGGCGCTGAATATCGTATTTTGACATTCAAAATCCTAGTTTGACATTCGATTTGGCGAAGAAAATCGTAGTTTGACATTCAAAATCCTAGTTTGACATATTCGATTTGGCGAAGGAAATCGTAGTTGACATTCAAAATCCTAGTTTGACATTCGATTTGGCGAAGAAAATCGTAGTTTGACATTCAAAATCCTAGTTTGACATTCGATTTGGCGAAGAAAATCGTAGTTTGACATTCAAAAACTCTAGTTTGACATTCGAATTTGGCGAAGAATATCGTATTTTGACATTCAAAATCCTAGTTTGACATTCGATTTGGCGAAGAAAATCGTAGTTTGACATTCAAAATCCTAGTTTGACATTCGATTTGGCGAAGAAAATCGTAGTTTGACATTCAAAATCGTAGTTTGACATTCGATTTGGCGAAGGAAAATCGTAGTTTGACATTCAAAATCCAAGTTTGACATTCGATTTGGCGAAGAAAATCGTAGTTTGACATTCAAAATCCTAGTTTGACATCGATTTGGCGAAGAAAAATCGTAGTTTGACATTCAAAATCCTAGTTTGACATTCGATTTGGCGCTGAATATCGTATTTTGACATTCAAAATCCTAGTTTGACATTCGATTTGGCGAAGAAAATCGTATTTTGACATTCAAAATCCTAGTTTGACATTCGATTTGGCGAAGAAAATCGTAGTTTGACATTCAAAATCCTAGTTTGACATTCGATTTGGCGAAGAAAATCGTAGTTTGACATTCAAAATCCTAGTTTGACATTCGATTTGGCGAAGAAAATCGTAGTTTGACATTCAAAATCCTAGTTTGACATTCGATTTGGCGAAGAAAATCGTAGTTTGACATTCAAAATCCTAGTTTGACATTCGATTTGGCGAAGAAAATCGTAGTTTGACATTCAAAATCCTAGTTTCACATTCGATTTGGCGAAGAAAATCGTAGTTTGACATTCAAAATCCTAGTTTGACATTCGATTTGGCGCTGAATATCGTATTTTGACATTCAAAATCCTAGTTTGACATTCGATTTGGCGCTGAATATCGTATTTTGACATTCAAAATCCTAGTTTGACATTCGATTTGGCGAAGAAAATCGTATTTTGACATTCAAAATCCTAGTTTGACATTCGATTTGGCGAAGAAAATCGTAGTTTGACATTCAAAATCCTAGTTTGACATTCGATTTGGCGAAGAAAATCGTAGTTTGACATTCAAAATCCTAGTTTGACATTCGATTTGGCGAAGAAAATCGTAGTTTGACATTCAAAATCCTAAGTTGACATTCGATTTGGCGCTGAATATCGTATTTTGACATTCAAAATCCTAGTTTGACATTCGATTTGGCGAAGAAAATCGTATTTTGACATTCAAAATCCTAGTTTGACATTCGATTTGGCGAAGAAAATCGTATTTTGACATTCAAAATCCTAGTTTGACATTCGATTTGGCGAAGAAAATCGTAGTTTGACATTCAAAATCCTAGTTTGACATTCGATTTGGCGAAGAAAATCGTAGTTTGACATTCAAAATCCTAGTTTGACATTCGATTTGGCGCTGAATATCGTATTTTGACATTCAAAATCCTAGTTTGACATTCGATTTGGCGAAGAAAATCGTATTTGACATTCAAAATCCTAGTTTGACATTCGATTTGGCGAAGAAAATCGTAGTTTGACATTCAAAATCCTAGTTTGACATTAGATTTGGCGAAGAAAATCGTAGTTTGACATTCAAAATCCTAGTTTGACATTCGATTTGGCGCTGAATATCGGATTTTGACATTCAAATCTAGTTTGACATTCGATTTGGCGAAGAAAATCGTATTTTGACATTCAAAATCCTAGTTTGACATTCGATTTGGCGAAGAAAATCGTAGTTTGACATTCAAAATCCTAGTTTGACATTCGATTTGGCGAAGAAAATCGTATTTTGACATTCAAAATCCTAGTTTGACATTCGATTTGGCGAAGAAATCGTATTTGACATTCAAAATCCTAGTTTGACATTCGATTGGCGAAGAAATCGTAGTTTGACATTCAAAATCCTAGTTTGACATTAGATTTGGCGAAGAAAATCGTAGTTTGACATTCAAAATCCTAGTTTGACATTCGATTTGGCGCTGAATATCGTATTTTGACATTCAAAATCCTAGTTTGACATTCGATTTGGCGAAGAAAATCGTATTTTGACATTCAAAATCCTAGTTTGACATTCGATTTGGCGAGAAAATCGTAGTTTGACATTCAAAATCCTAGTTTGACATTCGATTTGGCGCTGAATATCGTATTTTGACATTCAAAATCCTAGTTTGACATTCGATTTGGCGAAGAAAATCGTATTTTGACATTCAAAATCCTAGTTTGACTTCGATTTGGCGAAGAAAATCGTAGTTTGACATTCAAAATCCTAGTTTGACATTCGATTTGGCGCTGAATATCGTATTTTGACATACAAATCCTAGTTTGACATTCGATTTGGCGAAGAAAATCGTATTTTGACATTCAAAATCCTAGTTTGACATTCGACTTGGCGAAGAAAATCGTATTTTGACATTCAAAATCCTAGTTTGACATTCGATTTGGCGAAGAAAATCGTAGTTTGACATTCAAAATCCTAGTTTGACATTCGATTTGCGCTGAATATCGTATTTTGACATTCAAAATCCTAGTTTGACATTCGATTTGGCGAAGAAAATCGTATTTTGACATTCAAATCCTAGTTTGACATTCGATTGGCGAAGAAAATCGTAGTTTGACATTCAAAATCCTAGTTTGACATTAGATTTGGCGAAGAAATCGTAGTTTGACATTCAAAATCCTAGTTTGACATTCGATTTGGCGCTGAATATCGTATTTTGACATTCAAAATCCTAGTTTGACATTCGATTTGGCGAAGAAAATCGTATTTTGACATTCAAAATCCTAGTTTGACATTCGATTTGGCGAAGAAAATCGTAGTTTGACATTCAAAATCCTAGTTTGACATTCGATTTGGCGAAGAAAATCGTATTTTGACATTCAAATCCTAGTTTGACATTCGATTTGGCGAAGAAAATCGTATTTTGACATCAAAAATCCTAGTTTGACATTCGATTGGCGAAGAAAATCGTAGTTTGACATTCAAAATCCTAGTTTGACATTAGATTTGCGAAGAAAATCGTAGTTTGACATTCAAAATCCTAGTTTTGACATTCGATTTGGCGCTGAATATCGTATTTTGACATTCAAAATCCTAGTTTGACATTCGATTTGGCGAAGAAAATCGTATTTTGACATTCAAAATCCTAGTTTGACATTCGATTTGGCGAAGAAAATCGTAGTTTGACATTCAAAATCCTAGTTTGACATTCGATTTGGCGCTGAATATCGTATTTTGACATTCAAAATCCTAGTTTGACATTCGATTTGGCGAAGAAAAATCGTATTTTGACATTCAAAATCCTAGTTTGACATTCGATTTGGCGAAGAAAATCGTAGTTTGACATTCAAAATCCTAGTTTGACATTCGATTTGGCGCTGAATATCGTATTTTGACATTCAAATCCTAGTTTGACATTCGATTTGGCGAAGAAAATCGTATTTTGACATTCAAAATCTAGTTTGACATTCGACTTGGCGAAGAAGAAATCGTATTTTGACATTCAAAATCTAGTTTGACATTCGATTTGGCGAAGAAAATCGTAGTTTGACATTCAAAATCCTAGTTTGGGACATTCGATTTGGCGAAGAAAATCGTAGTTTGACATTCAAAATCCTAGTTTGACATTCGATTTGGCGAAGAAAATCGTATTTTGACATTCAAAATCCTTGTTTGACATTCGATTTGGCGAAGAAAATCGTATTTTGACATTCAAAATCCTAGTTTGACATTCGATTTGGCGAAGAAAATCGTAGTTTGACATTCAAAATCCTAGTTTGACATTCGATTTTGGCGAAGAAAATCGTAGTTTGACATTCAAAATCTAGTTTGACATTCGATTTGGCGCTGAATATCGTATTTTGACATTCAAAATCCTAGTTTGACATTCGATTTGGCGAAGAAAATCGTATTTTGACATTCAAAATCCTAGTTTGACATTCGATTTGGCGAAGAAAATCGTAGTTTGACATTCAAAATCCTAGTTTGACATTCGATTTGGCGCTGAATATCGTATTTTGACATTCAAAATCCTAGTTTGACATTCGATTTGGCGCTGAATATCGTATTTTGACATTCAAAATCCTAGTTTGACATTCGATTTGGCGAAGAAAATCGTAGTTTGACATTCAAAATCCTAGTTTGACATTCGATTTGGCGAAGAAAATCGTAGTTTGACATTCAAAATCCTAGTTTGACATTCGATTTGGCGAAGAAAATCGTAGTTTGACGTTCAAAATCCTAGTTTGACATTCGATTTGGGCGAAGAAAATCGTAGTTTGACATTCAAAATCCTAGTTTGACATTCGATTTGGCGCTGAATATCGTATTTTGACATTCAAAATCCTAGTTTTGACATTCGATTTGGCGAAGAAAATCGTATTTTGACATTCAAAATCCTAGTTTGACATTCGATTTGGCGAAGAAAATCGTATTTTGACATTCAAAATCCTAGTTTGACATTCGATTTGGCGAAGAAAATCGTAGTTTGACATTCAAAATCCTAGTTTGACATTCGATTTGGCGAAGAAAATCGTAGTTTGACATTCAAATCCTAGTTTGACATTCGATTTGGCGCTGATATCGTATTTTGACATTCAAAATCCTAGTTTGACATTCGATTTGGCGAAGAAAAATTCGTATTTTGACATTCAAAATCCTAGTTTGACATTCGTTTGGCGAAGAAAATCGTAGTTTGACATTCAAAATCCTAGTTTTGACATTCGATTTGGCGAAGAAAATCGTAGTTTGACATTCAAAATCCTAGTTTGACATTCGATTTGGCGAAGAAAATCGTATTTTGACATTCAAAATCCTAGTTTGACATTCGATTTGGCGAAGAAAATCGTATTTTGACATTCAAAATCCTAGTTTGACATTCGATTTGGCGAAGAAAATCGTAGTTTGACATTCAAAATCCTAGTTTGACATTCGATTTGGCGAAGAAAATCGTAGTTTGACATTCAAAACCCTAGTTCGACATTCGATTTGGCGCTGAATATCGTAGTTTGACATTCAAAATCCTAGTTTGACATTCGATTTGGCGAAGAAAATCGTATTTTGACATTCAAAATCCTAGTTTGACATTCGATTTGGCGAAGAAAATCGTAGTTTGACATTCAAAATCCTAGTTTGACATTCGATTTGGCGCTGAATATCGTATTTTGACATTCAAAATCCTAGTTTGACATTCGATTTGGCGAAGAAAATCGTAGTTTGACATTCAAAATCCTAGTTTGACATTCGATTTGGCGAAGAAAATCGTATTTTGACATTCAAAATCCTAGTTTGACATTCGATTTGGCGAAGAAAATCGTATTTTGACATTCAAAATCCTAGTTTGACATTCGATTTGGCGCTGAATATCGTATTTTGACATTCAAAATCCTAGTTTGACATTCGATTTGGCGAAGAAAATCGTATTTTGACATTCAAAATCCTAGTTTGACATTCGATTTGGCGAAGAAAATCGTATTTTGACATTCAAAATCCTAGTTTGACATTCGATTTGGCGCTGAATATCGTATTTTGACATTCAAAATCCTAGTTTGACATTCGATTTGGCGAAGAAAATCGTATTTTGACATTCAAAATTCTAGTTTGACATTCGAATTGGGTCCGAATATCGTATTTTTGAAATTCAAAATCCTATTCTGACATTCTATTTGGCTGTACTGGGCCCCTTTGAGCGTGACCTTGATCCCCAAGGTCAAAGGTCAAAAAGTAGGACATGGGCATATCTTCTTAACCGTTGGAGTTACACTTCTGAAACTTGGTCATTGGATGGTCCTTGGAATTTAGAGTGTACCGGGCCCCTTTGAGCGTGACCTTGATCCTCAAGGTCAAAGGTCAAAAAGTAGTACATGGTCATATCTTCTAACCCGTTGGAATAACACTTCTGAAACTTGGTCATTGGATGGTCCTTGGAATGTAGAATGTACTGGGCCCCTTTGAGTGCATGCTTGGCACCAAGGTCAAAGGTCAAAAAGTAGGACATGGTCATATCTTCTAAACCGTTGGCGTTACACTTTTGAAATTTGGTCATTGGATAGTCCTTGAAATGTAGGGTGTACTGGGCCCCTTTGAGTACGACTTTGACCCCCAAGGTCAAAGGTCAACAACTAGGACATGTTGATATCTTCTAAACCGTTGGAGTTACACTCCTGAAACTTGGTCATTAGATGGTCCTTAGAATGTCGAGTGTACTGGGCCCTTTTAAGTGTGACTTTGATCTCCAAAGTCACGGGTCAAAAAGGAGGACATGGTCATATCTTCTTAACCGGTGGAGTTACACTTCTGAAACTTGGCCATTGGATTGTCATTGGATTGTATGGTGTACTGGGCCCCTTTAAGTGTGACCTTGACCCCCAAGGTCAAAGGTCAAAAAGCTGGCCATGGTCAGATCTTCTAAACCTTTGGAGTTACAATTCTGAAACTTGGTCATTGGATGGTCTTTGGAATTCGGAGTGTAGTATCCAAATTATGATTTGACCCCCTAGGGTTATGTAGAGCCGATCGTCCGCTTCAGAAGGGCGAAAATTGTGTTTTGTATTTAACAGAGAGAGAGAGAGAGAGAGAGAGAGAGAGAGAGAGAGAGAGAGAGAGAGAGAGAGAGAGAGAGAGAGAGAGAGAGGCTTTTAGACGTCATTTTATCTCAATGTCGGGTAAAACTCACACAAAATCGGAAACAACGCCTCCAAAATGACCTATATGAAGTCCCCACCCATCGAGGCTTAAAGAAATATATGGGCTGCACGATGCTTCCACGCAGAGCTGATCGCGACCGAACATTAGTACTGGTAATCTGCTTAGAAGGCCTAAGCCTGCCCAGGAAAACTGCTGCGAGTCGGCCCGACCATGCATATAAACCCTTTTTGTTTTATATGACGGCAGGGATTGAGAAGTCATTTCATCTCAATTTTGGGTAGAAGTCTCACAAAATGGGAAGCAACGTCTTCAAAATGACCTAAATAGTGTTGACGGGGACGTTAAACCTCAAATCAAACACAATGACCTATACAGTGTTGACGGGGACGTTAAACCTCAAATCAAACAAAACAAAACACTCCAATGCGGTGTCTGATTATGCTCGTTGATTATAGATGATTTTCTAGTGTTCGTTCGAACCAGACTTTTTGTCTGAATCCTTGACCAACGTCTAAGCAACGTCGCATCAACATGAACACGAATACGACGCTGCAAAGAAGATAAAGTTTTAACTTGACAAATTCATATATTTAAGGTCAATGTCACCCAAATCAAATAAAATATTTTAAGTGGCAATGATATATCGAACCAAGTTCGACCAAATTTCATCTAAGGCGGTCCATAAAGTATGTTCTAAAAAAAGTCTATCCTTTGAAATCAAGGAAGACATCGCAGAACTGAAATTATCATCACGAAAGCACGCCTATATAATTTTGACCCCCTTGAACCACACTTTTATACAGCAAAACTGGGGTACATAGGGTTAAACGCTATTTTTACATATTTATGATAAAAAAAAAAACTTAGATTCTGGGTACTCGATAGAACCGCCCCATCGAGTCGGTTTTATCGAGTCCCCGCAATCTAGGTTTCGAGCAGAAATAAGAAAAATATCAGAATTTTCAAAAGAAAAGTTATTTCTTTTGGATTTAAATTTCCAATACATTTAGACAGGGCCTGTTTTCGTAATGGAAGTGTGTATGTTTCCTTGGGCAGACTAGCCATTTAGGCCTCATAAGTGACCCTCCGATATATTAAACATTCAACAGTGGCAACATTGATCCCAAAGGACAAGAAAATATAAATTACGCTATGATGTAGGATAGGGTGACTTTTTTACGTCTGCCTTAACACCAGCTGCAGTGACGTACTATATAAAGATTATCATACGCATTTTTTTCATATTATACCCCATATGAGCTCGAGGGTTGATGTGGGGTATGATATGCAATATGCCTTTTCGCAATACGAAAACACCCCTCTTACCCCCCTTGAACCTTAGGTTTACATAGGTAAAACCATGGGGGTTACAGGAGTATACATTATTTCTTCTTTTCTTATTTCTCCTCTAAATCAGAGATTGTGGGTACTCGATAGAGCACCTCGTCGAGGCGGTTCTATCGAACCCCGCAATCTATGTTTTGAGAAGAAATAAAAAAAAATATTACGCCGAAAAAAAATGACAACACACATCTTTTATACAGCATCTCATTTAGAGGTTGGTCTGACGTTGCATCGACGTTGCAGTGTGGTTATGTAGGTCGCGATCCAATTTCAACAAAAATACAACGTCTCTACAACGTCGCATTCTGACCTTGAACTGACATCGCAGTTCCAACGTTGTATCGATGTTGTGTTGTGTTGTGTTGCGACCTAAATTCAAACAAATACCAATGTTGATCCGATGTCAGGCGTTTGCTTGGAAAATATCCTAAATCATTAAAATAATGTTATTTGGCCATTAAATCTAAATTTAAACAAAAATAATTAAATGCAGGCCTCGCTTATGTGGTCCGGCCTCGGTAGCTCAGTCGGGTGCGCGTCTGACTGGCGATGAGGAGGACGTTGGTTCGATTCTAGCCGGGGTCTACAGCATTCTTTCGTGGAAATTGATCATGAAATATTTTCTACCGCCATTATCTCCCTTTCGCTGATTCAAGAAGGGCAATTGTCAATTCTCGTTCTGGCGAAAGAATGTCCTCACGGACTACGCTCCAGGTTAGTTCACTGCAGAGGAGTCAAGATATTCACCAAAGGACTAGTACGGACTCCGTCTCGTTTAAATTCAATGGAAACTTCACCTCAGATGAGGCTTAAGTTGAGTTCAGTGGAAACTTTGCCTCTGGTGAGTTCTCTGGAGACTTCGCCTTAGGCAAGTATCTTATGTGTTCATGTCAAGTGAGTAAGTTCGCTCTATCAAGCAGAGGTGGGGAGGACATAATTTTGGTGCGAATTCCGTTTGCATCGGTGTTGGCGTCAGTGAACCCTGTGTTAACCAATGTGAAGCCTACATGGTGGCATTGCTGTGTTGAAGGATTTCATTTTAAAGGAAAAAGTCCCAAAACTGTCACTTTTGAGTAAAACACACTGTTTTCTCCGTTTCGCTAGATCCGCCTTCTAATATAGATAAATTACAGTTAAAGGCAACGTTGAGAACGTCCCAGCGTTTTTCTCCGTCATCGGCATCGGTATCCGTATTCTGTATTGGTGGAAAATGTCTAAGAAAGAAATGATGGATTTTGATCAAATTTTGCATATGAATTGATATTGACAATGTCTAGCTTGGGATTGTTACACTGCTTTTCGCGTCAATTTTCAACAGAGTTATGGCCTTAGAATGATGCCAGAAAATGATTTCCGCTCAACATATATCTTAAGAAAGAAATGATTGATTTTAATCAGATTTTGCATAAGAATTGATATCGACAACCTCTAGCTTGGGATTGTTACACAGCTTTTAGCGTCAATTTTCAAAAGAGTTATGGCCCTTGAAGGATGCCAGAAAGTTGTTTCCATTTGATATCTTAAGAAAGAAATGATAGATTTTGATAAAATTTTGCATATGAATTGATGCTTGGGATTGTTACACGGCTTTTGCGTTAATTTTCAACAGAGTTATGGCCCTTGAATGATGCCAGAAAATGGTTTCCACTCAATATCATAAGAAAGAAATGATTAATTTTGATCATATTTGGTATATGAATTTATATTAACAAGATCTTACTTGGGATTGTTAAGTGGCATTTTGCATCTATTTTCAGCAGAATTATGGTCCTTGAATGACATCAAATATTTACTTCAGTACAATATTTTGAGAAAGAAATGATGAATTTTGATCGAAATTTGTATGTGAATTTATATTGACAAAATATAGCTTGGGATTGTTACATGGCATTTTGCGTCAATTTTCAGCAGAGTAATGGCCCATGAATTATGTCAGAAATTTGTTTCCGCTCAATATCTTGAAAACACATTGATGGATTTTCATCAATTTTTGCATATGAACTGATATTGACAACCTCTAGCTTGGGGTTATTACACAGCTCAATTTTGCGTCAATTTTCAACAGCGTTATGGTCCTTGCCCGATGCCAGAAAGTCTAATTAATTTTGATCATATTTATATGTGAATTTATATCAACAAGAGTTAGCTTTTGATTGTCATGCCAAATTTTGTCTCTATTTTTAACAGAGTTATGACCCCTGAATGGCATAAAAAATTCGTTTCTGCTCGATATCTTGAGAAAAGAATTGATGAATTTTAATCTAATTTGGTATGTGAATTGATGTTGACCAAATATAGCTTGGGATTTTTACATGCCATTGTACTATTGCGGGGGGGGGGGGGGGGGGGGTATTTAGTAAGCCCTGCTTACTGACATCTAGTTGGTCCTGAAGCGCTCACCTAACAGCTCAAGATCTGAAGGGGTAAGGGACACCCTGGGATCCCAAGATCCATGTCTCTTGGTCATGAATCGCTCACCAGAAGAAGAAGAAGAAGAAGAAAAAGAAGAAAGTAGTAAAACTAGATATTATGCAATTGATGAAATGAGGGAGTGGGGCATGCCCCCGTTGTACACTCTAGGGTCCAAAGATCCATGCCTCTAAATGGCCCTTATCATAATGAACAAGAATATATATGGTTTATGGGTGGGTATCTGAACGGTTTCAGAGATATTAAGCAATTTACCATATATGGGCATGGCGGCAATCTTGGTCATGTGACCTGGACCCAAAATGGTCTCCGGATTAAATGTCCCTTATCATAAGGAACAAGAATATATATGGCTTATGGGTGGGGATCTGAACCGTTTCCGAGATATTAAGCATTTTACCATATATGGGCACGGCAGCCATCTTGGTCATGTGACTTGGACCAAAAATGGCCCCCACTAAATGCTCCTTATCATAAGGAGCCAGAAAATATATGGTTTAGGGGTGGTATTCTAAACCGTTTGTAAGATATCATGCATTTTCACTTTTTCCCATATAAATGCCTATGTGACCAAATTTGGCGTTGGCAAAAAAATTTCTTCCTTCTGATTTATTTTTTACTTCATTATAATGCGTTGGCTTTGTCGCTGCGAAATGAAATAAAATTTGGTTTTAGTTCATCATGTGTCAATACTTAGAGGTTTGATCTTAATGAAAGAATTAGTTCATTTTGCGATGATAGATGGCATACTTTGCATTTTCAGTATGGCATCTCGAAAACACGCCTTTATAAATTGACCCTAATCAATCCCACTTTTATATTGTAAAACTGGGGTTTGATAAGGAAAATATTATTTTTCTTATATGGCTCAAAACATAGATAGTGGGTACACGATAGAACTATCGAGTCCCCGCAATCTATATTTTGAGTAGAAAAAGGAAAGAAAATATCATCTTGAAATTTCCATCTTTTGGCCAAAAATTGACAATGTATTTCTATAGGCGTGCATTCTGAATGAGGTATGTTCTAATAAGAAAAATGCACATGTAGTTTGCTTTCGTGTACACTCCATTAAAGAGGCACCACAAGGCTTGATAAACCTGGGTAGCAGGATCGATCTCTCGCTTCCTGAGACTTTAAGCCGAGACCCCGTCTCCGTATGGATAGTTCTATAAACCAAGTTCCCTACTCCGTATGACCATAGCTGTTGGTAGGAAGGAAACTGAAACACACTCGCACTCGCATAGATGGACAGACAGCTGTGCTATGGACAGGTCCAAGCCAATATGACCCCGCTCCCCGCACAAATGTTTGTGTAAACGATCATTGGAGAAGCCTTAATACACAAACGAGGGGAAAAACATCAAGCATGAGACAACAATACCTTAAAGACGTTCAGTTTTAATTCTTCTGACATAATCAAATACAGTGAAATTCCGCTATTAGACAACCTACAATTCTAAAATTAATAAAAATTTGTTTTTAAGCATATCATGAAGATTAAAGTTACATTTTCTTTGTGCTTTCGACATTAAGTATACTCTTGTGGACGACCATCTTGGGGACTTTCAAAAGTGGTCTTAAAGACTACTTTTGAATAGTCCCAAATGTGGTCTTTATATACGTGTAGGAATTTTAATGTATTACTTCCTAAGCATTTGGTTCCCTTTCGAAGAAAGCTCTGTTCTTATAGCATTACTTCATTTTGCGTCGATATGAAGCATATTAACGCAAAATGAAATTTTTTTTTACTTCATTTCGCATCGACTATGTCAACGCATAATGAAATAAAAAAATCAAAATGTAGAAATTACTACATTACTTCATTATGCGTTGTATCATATACAGACATGTTCATTGATGAGAGGCTGAATGGCTCGATATGGCCACAATAGTGTTAACTGTGCAGTAAATCTCTAACACAAGCAAACGCAGATTCCTCAATTTATATGTTCAGTACTAATTAGGAAGATGAAGATTTGTCATCTAAATCCCCTTTTCAACCGCCCATCAGGGCTCGGAGAAATTGTTTGGGCTGCATGGTGCTTCCGGACAAGCTGAATATCGACAGCACAGTTGAGTATTGGAGCGAGGTATAAGCATAGCCCAGGAAAAGTTGTGTGAGCCGGACGCTCCCTTTCTTTTGGGTGGTAGGGTTAGAGCTGGCTAATGGGTGCTGAAATGAAAATCGATTATCAGTCTTGCCATTCCGATCAATAATCGATTAGTAATCACTGAAGATTTTGTCATAATTTTACCTGTGTGGCTTTCTGTCTTCAACATGACTCTTACCATATCTTGAACTTCACTCTAGGGTTTTGCCCAGACAGGCCGGAGCAAACAGTGTAGACCCAGATTTTTACCTGTGTGGCTTTCTGTCTTCAACATGACTCTTACCATATCTTGAACTTCACTCTAGGATTTTGCCCAGACAGGCCGGAGCAAAAAGTGTAGACCCAGATTTTTACCTGTGTGGCTTTCTGTCTTCAACATGACTCCTACCATATCTTGAACTTCACTCTAGGGTTTTGCCCAGACAGGCCGGAGCAAAAAGTGTAGACCCAGATGAGACGCCGCAGAACCCGGCGTCTCATCCGGGTCTGCACTGTTTGCCACTCATCCAGCTATTTAATAAACATCTTTGGCTGGTAAATTCTACTAAGAAAATAATCGATTACGAAAAATCAAAATCGATAATCATATTTCTTGAATGTATGGTATGGTATGACCGAAATAACGTTGAATGGGCATTTTTAAAATAAAATAACTCAATCCTACTTACAGTGCAATTAGCATTTCAAATAGACAACTCTATCTGTATAATGCAACTGCAACAAAAGCACCACTCTATTGGGTATGGGTTTTTACCGCGGCAATTTATCTTCGGTACTTCTCGAGTAATTCACGAACGCATCCGATTGATCTCATCATGATAGTAATGTTTGCAATATCTACTGCACGTTAAGACATTACCAGTGAATATAATGACGTGATTACCTCAAATAAAGAGAGAGTGTGAAAGGACCGAAAAAAGCAAACTGTTCGGAAGTAAATATCTAAATCACGCACTGCGAATGCTCCGATTAAACTGTGCGGATGCAGGTATCTAAATATTGCACAGCGCGTACTCTGATCAAACTGCGCGAAAAAACTATTAGCGAACAATCTGATCAGAATGTGCGGCAGCAGGCATATAAATGGCGAACATCGAACGGTCTGATCAGACTGCGCGGATGTAGACATCTAAATAGTGCACAGCGAACAGTCTGATCAAACTGTGCAGAGTCAGGCATCTAAAATAGAGCGCAGCGAACATTCTGATCAAATTGCGCTGATGTAGATATCTCAATAGCGAACGAGCACACTGATCCGATGCTTAAGGCTTATGATCAAACGTGCCCGCCCCGACCCCGCCCATCGGGGCTTGGAGAAATTGATGGGTTGCACGCTGCTTTCACGCAGAGTTGATACCGACCGCACATGAGTACTGGTAATCTGATTAGGAGGACTAAGCCTGCCCAGGAAAACTGCTGCGAGTTGACCCGTCCATGCATATAAACCTTGTTGGTTTAATTGGGCGGCAGGGATTGAGATGCCATTTCATCTCAATGTCGGGTAAAAGTCCCACAAAATTGGAAGCAACGTCTCCAAAATGACCTAACTTGTGTTGACGGGGACATTTAACCTCAATCAATCAAACAAACATGGACGCGTGCTTGTTTAAAACAAGACTGTATAATACGCAAAGATTCTGAATTCAGATTGAATACAACATTCATGGTGAAAGTCTACCATATAGTGGTTTGTCGAAAAATGTGATTAGACTGCACGTATGCGCAGACTTATTTGCGTTTTCGCAAAAATGAACATGGTAATAAAAGCCTTTCCCTGGATCGGCTCAAATGTGGTCAATTGGTTGATCGAGTTTTAGTTTTCCGTCCCACTAACAGCTAAGGTCATACGGAGACGGGGCCTCGGTGTAAAGACTCATCCGAAAGTCTGGAGAAGCCAGGGATCGATCCTGCGATCCCTGGTTTACAAGGCGAGTAGCATAACCACTGCACCACCGGGGCTTCTAAAATATGGTCAAATACTCACGTCGTGAAGGGTTTTCACTACGAAAACACACATATTCAGTCATACTGACAAATTTTATCTGTAGATACATGGATAATTCTGCTACATTTTCATATAAGCTTTCTAAACCCCTTTCAAGAGTAATTTAAATATTACGAAAACAGTAAAATTGAGGCCAACAGGGGTATACATTATTTTTCATATTCCTGATCTAAAAGATAGATTGTGGGTATTCGTCAGATCAGCCCTCTAGAGGTGCTGCTAACGATTACCCTCACTCAATGTGGTGGGCTTGTGGGTAGTCATTGCACTTTTACAACGAAAACACGTCTATATAATTTCGACCCCCTTAAATCCCAATTGTATATAGTAGGTTAAAGGGGTATTCATTGTTTTTTTTTATTTCTGCTAAAAAACAATAGATTGTGGGTACCCGACAGCGGTTCTATCGAGCCTTTTGAGCAGCAATAAGAAAGGTATTAGATTTTTTAAAAGAAAAAAATCATTACATGTATTTTGGTGGTACGATTCTCAATACATTTGTATAGGCGTGTTTTCGTAATGTATTTAATCTGATTTGGGCTTGTGGGTATTCATTAGAATCGCCCTACACTCAGTCTTTTATCAGGAATAAGTATGGAAATTATCAGAACATTTTTTTTTTTTTACCAAAACTTTTCATTTTTAGTGCTTAGATTTTTTAATACCTGACCCAGCACACGACAAAATCTACAGTAAGGCGTAAGGCTTGAGCGACCAGTGAAGACTCAAATCAGCCTGCGCATTCGCGCAGTCTGATCAAAGTCTTCGCTGATCGCATGTACCTACTATAGGCTAAGATCTATATAAAGAGACAAAGTTGTTGTCATAGTTGCTGGGTGCGCAGGTTGTTTTGAGACTCTGCTGGTCGCACCGGAGTTACCGTAGGTTTTGTCATGCGCCGGCTCATATTTTAAATAGGCGCGTTATGTTTCTCTTTTCCGAAGGATAACCCTTTTAAAGAACATATTTAAAGGGGGTTAAGCTTATTTTTCTCATTTCTACTTAAAATAAATTGCGTGGGTACTATTACAAAAGCCGCGATAAGGAGGTTCTAAAAAATACGATATTCAGCGCCAAATCGAATGTCAAAATAGGATTTTGAATGTCAAAATACGATTTTCTTCGCAAAATCGAAAGTCAAAATAGGATTTTGAATGTCAAAATACGATTTTCTTCGCCAAATCGAATGTCAAACTAGGATTTTGAATGTCAAAATACGATATTCAGCGCCAAATCGAATGTCAAACTAGGATTTTGAATGTCAAAATACGATATTCAGCGCCAAATCGAATGTCAAACTAGGATTTTGAATGTCAAAATACGATTTTCTTCGCCAAATCGAATGTCAAACAAGGATTTTGAATGTCAAAATACGATTTTCTTCGCCAAATCGAATGTCAAAGTAGGATTTTGAATGTCAAAATACGATATTCAGCGCCAAATCGAATGTCAAACTAGGATTTTGAATGTCAAAATACGATATTCAGCGCCAAATCGAATGTCAAAGTAGGATTTTGAATGTCAAACTACGATTTTCTTCGCCAAATCGAATGTCAAACAAGGATTTTGAATGTCAAAATACGATTTTCTTCGCCAAATCGAATGTCAAACTAGGATTTTGTCTTTTAATATAATAAAATGTTATCAATGATACATAATATATATGTTTGATGTCTATATATTAGTTTTATGATATCCATTATTCCTTTGCTTGTATAGATATCTAAACATCCAATTTTATTTTATACATAGCAGTGAAATCAATGCATACCTGAAACAACTATAAGTGATATTTTCACACTCGAGAAATTTCTGATATTTTCAACACACTCGATGCAATATTTTTGGTATTCGTCTCAAAAAAGTAAATATCCTCTATATAGTTTTTTTTAAGGGCAGAATATTAGAAATCACAATTTTCAATAAGGGATATCAAAAATATATTATGAATATCTATAAATGTAATCACTGATATCAATAAAGGTAATCATTGATATCCTAAAATGTTCTTCAATATTTGAAATTTATATATTGGATAATACAAAAATATCTATAATTGATATTATAGATCTCCCTTAACATATTATGGATATCATAAAATAAACAATAGGTATCTAATATTATTTATACATATTTTATTATATTTATTGATATCCTATATTTTATTGCAGATATCATTAATTTTACTTATATATATCTTGAAATTTGATTAAACAATAAAACGGCACCTCATAGACAGCAACAAACCACTGAAATGCTGAATCAAAAGAAAACCAACAGTTAGACTCCGATGGGCTCAACCAGAGACAGAGCATCAGGTACCAACCAACATTACATAAGTAAGCCTTTACGTTGTAAATGTCATAGAATCCGCCACTCTCTCCTTACATTTTCTTTGTATGTGAGGAATCCATCACGAAAACACGCCTATACAATTTTGACCCCCTTGAACCCCACTTTTATAAAGTAAAACTGGGGTTTCAGGGGGTATACTTTATTTTTCTTATTTCTGCTCTAAAATATAGATTGTGGGTACTCGTTAGAACCGCCTCGATGAGGCGGTTCTAACGAGTGCCCACAGTCTATATTTTGAACAGAAATAAGAAAAATTTCACAATTTTTCATCTTTAATCTTCATTTTTTTTCGGCGATAAAGTGGCAATGTATTTGTATAGGCGTGTTTGGGTAATGGTATCATTAACCAGGGGAGTTCAAGAAACATGAACATGCAAGATCGTCGTCAGCAAAGGGTGGAGTCAAGTCAAGAACTTCTGTAAGTGTGCAATCCCAATCCAGAAGACTTTCACACTTGTCTTGTTACAGGAGATGAAACTTGGCTGCACGACTGGGACATAGATACTAAAAAAATGTCCATCCAATGGAAGCATCCTGGCTCACCTCCACCTAAGAAATTTCGTACCCAACCATCAGCCGGCAAGGTAATGGCCACGGTGTTGGACTCCAAAGGGATTATTTTGATAGATTACAAGCCTGCTGTACTTCAGTTATAGGAGAATACTATGCCAATGTCATTAAACAAATAAGGATTGCTATTAAAAAACCGAAGGGGAAAGCTAGCTGCTGGTGGCCTTCTTTTGCATGATAATGCCCCTGTGCACAAGTCCAGAGTTGCACAAGCGGCTATTCGTGAGTGCAAGTTCGAGCAGTTAAATCACCCGCCATGCAGCCCAGACCTGGCTCCAAGTGATTATTATCTGTTTCGAAATATGACGTCCCACTTGCAAGGAACGAGATTTCGGGACGATGATGAGCTCAAGGCTGCTACAAAGGCTTGGTTTGAAAACCAAATACATGTAGATGACTTTTGGTCAATGGAGGGTCAGATGTTTTTTCTTCTCTGGGTAATCTGTTTTTTTGCCCTCGCCAAGAAGTGAGGAGGGGCATACAGATGTCCGTACGGACGTACATGTAAGTTTGTACCTCAAGTATTGTAGTACTGTTCTCGTCTCTGCAACTTCTCCTACAATATTTGACATAGTGCACTGAAACTTGCAAGAAAGTTCAGACATGCATTGAAAATGTGCATAACGGAAACAGGAGTCTGATCCAGCTCTTTATTGCAGTATTATGTCCTCTTGAACGACTTAATTATGTGTAGCATATGTGGTTAAATACAGTCGAACTTCAATGGCTCGAACCCCTTTGGGACCTCGAAAACCTGTTCGAGACAGGGGTAGTTCGAGCCACTGAGGTTACTGTCAGGAGGCATAACGGGATACTTTTTGACATCTTTTCGGTGTTCTATAATGAAAATGTATGCTGTGTGTACTCATTAGAATCGCCTCGATGAGGCGATTCTAATGAGTACACACAGCAAACATTTGCAAGATAAACTACTCAAATAACCTTAATTATCCCCCACTATTTCTTATGTAGAGAATTTCGCTAGAGGCTCACGAATGGGCTCGACACATCCCTGGTAAACGAGCCATCGGTGTTCGAGCCATCGAAGTTCTACTGTAGTACTGTTCGTGTCTCTGCAACTCCTCCAACAGTATTTAATGCAGGACATTGTTACTTCCAACACAGTTCAGACATGCATTGCACATGTGCATTAAGGAAACAGAATTCTGATAATCCCTTATTGCTGAATAATGTTCTCTTGAACGACGACTTAAGCGTTTTCTAGTATATGAGGTTCAATAGCACTGTTCGTGTCTCCGCAACTCCTTCTACAGTATATGATGCAGGACATTGAATCAGCAACGCCGCTCAGACATGGATTGAATATGTACCTAAACGAAAAACCTTTTGATCCAGTTCCTTTTTACAGAAGTAGGATATGTCCCCTTGGACGACTTAAACCATTTTGGCCATATGAGTAGCAGAGGAGGTTAAATAGTACTGTTCGTATTCATCAGGGCTTGAGATGTCATTTCATCCCAACGCCAGGTAAAAGTCCCACAAAATTTGAAGCAACGTCTCCAAAAATGACCTATACAGTGTTGACGGGGACGTTAAACATCAAATCAAACAATCAAATCGTATCTCCTTAATCCTACAGTGTTTGGTGCGGGACATTGAAAATTGCAACACAGTTCAGACATACATCGATCGAATGCATAAAGGAAAAATGATTCTGATCAGCCGCTTTTTCCAAAATCGATCGGCTAGTTTTTTGGGTTTTTTTTTTTTTCACTATGATGTGTGAAATAATTTTGAAAGGAACGCACAATAAAACAAGAGGCCCATGGGCCACAATGCTCATCAGAACTCAGGTGCGCACTGCCCAATGGAAGACATGTATTTTAACATGATATCAATTTAATCCACCGATTATAAAGTCCCCCAAATGAACCCCCATGCCAAATGAGCAAATGAGCACCCATGTGGACTCAGTATCTGAAACATTAGGCTTTTCATAATGTAGAGGGGGTGGGCATGGACCCAATGGCGCCCTGGTTGGTATCACTAAATGCGTCTTATCCTAAGGAGCAAGAATATATATGGTTTAGCAGTGGGGATATGTGTGCCGGAAATATAAGGCCTCTTAAGCGGTGTTGGGGTTTAGGCATGCCCTATTGATCCCAGGAAAGCCCAAGATTGTTGTCCCTATATGTATCTTAAGGACCAAGAATATATATGGTTTATTGATGGGAATCTGAATGGTTTCTGATATATGAGGCCCTTCTTTGAAGTGGAGAGGAGAGGAATTGGCCCTGCAGACTTCCAAGTTGGTGTGCTATTGATAAGGAACAAGAACATATATGATTATGGGGAGGAGATTCCAATGGATTCTGAAATATATTGCCTTTTATGAAGTGGAGGGGTGGGGCACATTGCCCCAGCACAAAGAGACTCCCCAGGTTGGTGTGATTGAATGAGTCTTATCATAAGGAACAAGAATATATTTATATAGTTAAGGGTTGGGGATCTGAATGATTTCTGAGATATATTGCTTTTAATGAAGTAAAGAAGTGGGGCATGGCCAGGGCACCCCGGAGGACTACCAAGCTGATGTCATTTATATGCGTCTTATCATAAGGAAGATGAATACATATGGTTATGGGGTAGAGCTCTATACGGTTTCTGGCCTTTTGTGAAGTGGAGGGTGGGGCAAAGCCCTGGCTTGACCCGGGGAGACCATCAGGTTGGTGCCAATGAATGAGTCTTATCATAAGGAACAACGATATATATGATTTAGGGGTGGGGGATCTGATAGGTTTCCGAGATATTGGGCCTTTTATGAAGTGGAAGGGGTAAGGCAAAGCCCCGGCACATCCCAGGGGACCCCCAGGATGATGTCACTGAATGCGTCTGATTATAAGGAACACGAGTAAATATGGTTAAGGGGTGGGGATCTGAATGGTTTCTGAGATTTAAGGTCTTTTGTGAAGTGGAGGAGAGGGGCAAGGCCCCGGCACACCCAGAGAGACCACCAGGTTGGTGTCAATGAATGCGTCTCTTCATAAGGAACAAGAATATATATGGTTAAGCGGTGGGGATCTGAAAGGTTTCCGAGATATTGAGACTTTTATGAAGTGAGTGAGTGAGTTTTTAGTTTTACGTCCCACCAACAGCTAAGGTCATACGGAGACGGGACCTCGGTTTAAAGACTCATCCGAAAGTCTGGAGAAGCCCGGGATCGATCCTGCGATCCCTGGTTTACAAGGCGAGTAGCGTAACCACTGCACCACGGAGGCTTCTAGACTTTTATGAAATGTAGGGCGTGGGGCATGACCCCGGCGCATCCCGGGGAACCCCAAGGTTGGTGTCACTAAATGCGTCTTATCAAAAGGAACAAGAATATATATGGTTTAGGGATTGGGATCAGAATGGTTTCTGAGATATATGGTCTTTTGTGAAGTGGAGGGGTGGGGCAACATACGACATACGACATGTGACATACGACATGTGACATACGGCATACGACGACGGACGACTGCCTAACCTTTAAGCACCCCTGGAGCCTTCGGCTCTGGTGAGCTAACAAAATGTACCGGAGACCCACGGAACGGGATACTGGCAAACAGTGTAGGTCGAGAACGGACATCCTAGAACGAGGCGTCTGAACAGTCCAATCTATTCGCCGATCTGGTTTCATAGTGACCATGACTGAAGTTTAAACCTCAAAATCATGAAATCTGGTTTCGCCTGCTGGAGGAAGCTAAAATTAGTGCCGTGTATAGAAAGAACATTATTGGATTTCGTATTGCGCTTTGGATAATCCAACTGACCTAATACCGATAAAAATAGTAGAGGAGTTTTAACAGCCGTAAACTTGGTTTCCCAAAAGTGGTCAGTTCTTTGCTTTATAACTTTTGATCGACTGCTAAACCAGTCGACCGAAACTTAACAGAATCCCGTATCATCACATTCGCGTTTTCTAACTGCGTAACACCTGAACAGCGGCATTTGTTGCGGCGGTTGAAGGCAGCCATGTATAACAGGCTTAGATCCTCTAAGCGGTTTACCAGTACTAGTGTGCGGGCCGGATTCAGCTCTGCGTGGAAGCATCATGCAGCCCATATATTTCTTCAAGCCACTATGGGCGGGAGCCAACTATGTCTAGTGTGGTACATTGCATCACGAAAACACGCCTATATAATTCTGACCTCACTGATCCCCACTTTTATACAGTAAAACTGGGGTTTACAGGGGTAAACCTTACTTTTCTTATTTCTGATCTAAAATATAGGTTGTGGGTATTCGTTAGAACCGCGTCAATGAGGCGGTTCTTACGAATACCCAAAATCTCTATTTTGAGCAGAAATAAGAAAAATATCACAAGTTTTCATCTGAAAGTTTTCGCTTTATCGGCGGTGAAACTGACACTGTATTTGTATAGGCGTAATATAGGCGTTTCCAGCTCGAGGGAAGCCCGCGCCTCGATGAGGCGGTTCTAACGAATACCCAAAAGCTATATTTTGAGCAGAAATAAGAAAAATATAAAAAAATTTCATCTTAAAATTTTCGTTTTTTCGGCGGTAAAGTTGGTCGGCCTCAGTGGCTCAGTCGGATGCGCGTCTGACTGGTGATCAGGAGGACGCGGGTTCGACTCCCGCCGGGGTCGGCAACATTCTTTCGTGAAGATTGATCATGAAATCTTTTCTACGGTCATTCTCTCCCTTCCGCTGATTCAAGAAGGGCAGTTGTCAGTTTCTGGCGAAAGAATGTGCACTGTACTTGTTAACCGCTTACGTATAAGCCTGCCCAGGAAAGTGTTGACAGGCAAACTGACCGGCTCAAAATGACCTAAATAGTGTTTACTGGGCCGTAAAACTCCAAAACAAATCGGCGGTAAAGTTTGCAATGCATTTGTATAGGCGTTTTCGTTATGATCCGGAAACATCCATTCGACGTGATAAAATGCGGCAGATAAAGTTAATGTACAAAGAAATGAGCCTCGCCAAGCGAATTTGTGTCTTCGAGCATTCCGTCATGACAAATTTTAACTGCGCATGCCCTGCCATTCAGGGGGGCCAGGGATATGGCTTTCTGTCTGAAGGTTCCTCTTGATTCACTGCTTGTATGAGCGAGCAGTGAAGGTTCTGGCGAGACTGCGCGGATGCGCAGGCTCGCCTGAACCTTCGCTGCTCGCATAGGCGATAAGTACCAAAATCGCTTGACGGGGCCCAAATAATATGAATACCCAAACAGCGATCAGGAAGATGCTGATCAGACTGCGCGAATCAAACTTACGTGTGCCCTTTGTGACAGCAAAAACTACAACGACCAATACAAATTTTAGAACTAAAACTCCCATTTCCTTCTTCATATTGTTATGAAAACGTAGTTATCTGACTGTTTCAGGTAGTCAGAATGTGCTCTTAAATATCAACATCCACTGTCAAGTCAAAGTATCACTTAACCCTTATCTTGCTGAATATTCATTTAAGCCACACCTATTTCTGACTTTGAACCAATCAGATTACTTGATGTAATTAAGTCCTAGAAATTCATAAATTGAATGTCAAAAAGTGTAGATCCTGATCAGATGGCTTCTTCAGAAGCCATCTGATCTGGATCTACACTGTTTGCAAAGGTAGGGAGTGTCGTGAACAGCCGGATAAGGGTTAACCTATTCTGATTTGGTATGTTACAAGAAATTTCAGACAGCATTTTTCTGTGACGAGGCTAATAATAAGCCGAATTATGTTTTTAGTATGGCGGCGCCAGTAGACGCCGAGGGCGCAATAGACTATTTGCAGCAGTGCAAAAAACAAAGCATATGTGACATCGCCAATTAACTGAATCCAATGATTCATTTGAAAAACATATGGCCTTACACAAGCTGTCACAAATACCGTAGTGCCATACACTCATCTCTCTTTATACCAACATTCGTTATAAAGACAAAACTCATTATAATGCCGACTCGTTATAGCGACAATTCCATTCGAACGAATCCTTAATGCAAGGATATAATGGCAACTCGTTATAACGACAATTCCATTGGAACGAATCCTTAATGCAAGGTTTATCCTCTGTTCCGATTATCGCGGGCTTCCCTCAAGCTGGAAACGCCTAGTATATCGAATCCATACTCATGAAGTTTGTTGTAATCATATACTAAAAATATGTCATGATATTTGTTAGAATCACCTCGACATTTCTTTTTTTAGTCATAAATGGCTAAAGGCACCACGTGAACAAGTCCGTGAAATGAACACCCCCTAAACCCCACCTTACACAGAGAAAACTGGGTTTACGGGGATTAACATTATTTTCCTTTCTGCTCCAAGACATAGGTTGTGGGTACAGACTTAGAAATTTTCAATGTTAAAGACTCAGGTCAAGGTTTTTTGTAACAGGTAGATCCTCAAGATTTTAGACTTTATATTTAGTTAACATATGAAATGACAATCAAGGTCATTGTTTTGTCTGCGATCACTATCAAAGTCTTGTGCACTCCACCAAAAGATTATTAAGTGTTGTTCCGCAGTTCTAACGAGTACCCACAGTCTATATTTTAGAGCAGACATAAGAAAAATAAGGTTTACTCCTGAAACCCAAGTTTTACTACATAGTACATAAATGTATATAAATTCATTGGATGGAATAGCTTAATAAATCATAGAAATTATTCGTTGTTTTAATTCTCATCATCATACCATTCCTGTAGAAGATAATGGGCAGCAGTCTGTTTTAAAATGGTTTTGGATAAAACACAATTCAAAGAAAAAATGTATAGATTATATACAAAAATGAACATTTTAAATTTATTCTATCAGTCTTCAGGGAACAGAGTGTATGACCGATGGACACAGTCTCATATACCATTCGAGTAGCATTCCTATGGCAGTAATCAGCAAGGAGCATTTTGTCCGAAGGGATTTTGTCCGAAAGGGATTTTGTCCATCTTATGGAGGTGATTTTGTCCACCTTGTAAAAGTCACGAGGGGGATTATGTCCACCCTGTAAAAAGTTTCAAAGGGGATTATGTCCACCTGGTAAAAAACATGAAGGGGATTTCGTCCACCTATGCAAAAATGAGCAGAGGGGATTTTGTCCGGAGGGGATACTTTTTTTTTAGGTTTTGGTTTTACGGCCCTTTCAAGATCATTTCACTCATATCGAGCCGATCGTTAATCAGAGGTGGGCGAAAACCGGAGTACCCGGAGAAAAACCACCAGACCTTCAGTTGCAGAACTTGGCGTCTCACATGTGACCAGAGCGAGGCTCGAACCACAGCGGTGAGAGACCTAATGATCAAGAGTCAGCGCTCTTAACCACTAGGTCACGGAGGCCCGTTCAGAGGGGATATTGTCCTACACTCGAAAAATGCACTATACCACACGGATGTGTTATCGTAATGGTTAAGCGGCTGAAATGTCGATCAATAAATATGACATTTTTTTGCTGAAAAAAAAATGTGAGCAACTTTTGCAAATATTTTTTTCAGCAAAAAAAAATACCACTGTCTTAGATAGTTTACTCAGCAGAACACTTAACAAATAACGAGCTCATTAAGTAAACAGTGCTTTGAAAAACTGAGCCCGGATAAGACAGAAAAACCGGTCTGTTTCAGCTACAATAACTAGCTACAGTCTTTGAAATTATAGATATAGAATGGTCTTTACAGTGTTGACGGGGACATTAAACCTCAAATCAAACAACCAAACAAAAGAACTCGGACTATAGTTAACCAATGTCAAGTCTATTCCATTTTAGAGAACGTAAGTTCCGGATACAATTTATCAAAGAATTTGAAAAATATGGTCTTTGTTCAAAGACTAGATGTACATGTAATTATCACGAACTAGTTGAAATCTAATTATTACTAATTAGTTGAAATTCAAAGGAAAAAATAGTTCCCATTATTACAGATGATATAAAAATAAAAATAAAATCATGAAAAAAAATGGGTTGTGAGCAATTGTCCTATTTTCTATTAAGGTTGTGGGCAACTGTCTTGTGAGCAATTGTCTTGTGAGCAACTGTCTTGTGGGCAATTGTCTTGTGAGCAAATGTCTGCGCACCATATCTGATAACATGAATTATAAAATAAAGACAATCGAGTTTTAAGGGGAATGGGAATACTTGGCAGAATGTTCCGCCATTTTTCAAAGGGAGAGAACTTTTAGGACTTCCTGAACTCCTATGCAACTGAAAAATAGGTCTACTCTTAAAGGAAATAATTTGCTCCTCAGGAGCGAATTCTTTCCTTTAAGAGTTGACCCCTATTGACATGAAAGACAAAAATACTTTTCCAGGAGTTGCCTCCCCTGAAGGTGTATCCATTCCCCTTAAAATACACCAGCTTAAGGCGAAAGCTGACGACTTACCTAAAACATGGAAAAGTGCAGTCGTGTCTCACTGCATTTTGAAAAGCTAGATATGACGAACTGAAGGGCCGATCAGACTGCACTGAGAGATCCATAATTTTGTTGCTCACACATAACAAAAAAAAAAAAGATTTTTCTAAAAGCCACAGCTCATTACCCGTTCGTTTCCACTTTATACACTGAATCAGCTTATTGTCAATCTCTTGAAAGAATATTTATAGAAATTCATTTCAAATTTGACTGATCGTGGATTAAGAAGTCAATGCTCTGTCTCGACGCTGAGTTCTGCGGTGACTCATCTGGGCCTGCACTCTCCGGACTGCACTCTTTTTCAGTGTCGCTTTTAGGGTTACTCATCTCATCACGAAAACACGCCTATGTAAGTTTGACCCCACCCCTTGAACACCACTTTTGTATAGTAAAACTGGAGTTTACAGGGGTAAGCCTTATTTCTGCTCTAAAATATCGATTGTGGGTACTCGTTAGAACCACATCGATGAGGCGGTTCTAACGAGTACCCACAATCTTTATTTTGAGGCGGCTCTAACGAGTACCCACAATCTATATTTTGAGGAGAAATAAGAAAAAATATTACAATTTATATTCATAAAATTTTCATTTTTTTTCGGCGATAAAGTTTACAGTGTATTTGAATAGGCGTGTTTCGGCATGTAAAATGTGTGAATATCCTAGACAGCCAACACCTTTGGGACCATGGAAATTTGGGAGGGGGCCTAAGGTTGAATCAGCCAAGGTAAATAAGTCACTTGTGATCGAGACATCGACATTTTACTGTATAAACAAGTACATGTACATGTAATGAACACCATAAAATGCATGGGAATTCCTCTTCGATTAAAAAACTAAAAAGAGAAACGATCAGGAACTGATACAATCAGATCCTAAATTCTTCCTACAATATCACTAGGGAAAGAAGTAGCAACAGTGACAGTATTACAAAACAAAATTAGTCATCTTTTGTTTCAAAGACCATACCATGATTATTTTAGATCCGCATCAATGGGGGTAACCTATTACCTATTACATTGCATTCACTTCGGATTTGCAGCATGAAAGCCTACACCGTAATCATGGTAATGTCATCTTGGTAGGGATCTTTAATATGCAAGGGGAATTATTCTCCCTGCAAATGGAGCCCTCATGTTAACGTCCCGATCAGAAGCTTGGTGCACATTCTTTCCTGAAACTAATGTCAGTGAAGCATGGTCGGATACCGCAATTTTATAAACGCTGCCCGGAATCGAAGCGCGGAACATGTAGCATCAAAGGCAAGTGCAGTAACATCTGAGCTACCACGCTTCACACGAGCACTCACAATTTGTTTTGAAGCATGGCACAAATATAATGGAAAAATGCTCTAGTTGTTCATCTGGGACCAGTTATTCAAAAAATCGTTAGCTTAACGAGCTCGTTAGTGGCCATATTGTTAACTCTTCTAACAAGTTTAATATGTAAAACTTTGGTATTTTTTGCTGAAAAAATGTGAGCAGCTTTTGCAACTGCAAAAGCTGCTCACATTTTTCAGCAAAATTATTAGCATAGTTTTCATAATAAATGATCAAAGTTTTAACGATATGTTAACTAACGATGAAACATGCGATTTTATGGTCACCACTGGTAATATTTTCTTACGTACCAGTGCCTTGAACCCGTATCTTCCCGTCTCATGCAACCCACATAGCAAATATAGTTGAACTTAAAAAAGTCGATGTTTAGCTCGCCTTAGCACGCCGGAAATGCTTATGGTGAGCTATTGTGATCACTCTTTGTCCATCGGGCAGCGTGGTGCGTCGTCCGTCGCCGTCAACTATTCACTCAACGACATCTCTTAAATTTTGAAATAATTTCATACTTTCAGTATTCCTTTGACGAACCACTTTCTTTCTTCTTTCTTTCTTTCTTTCTTTCTTTCTTTCTTTCTTTCTTTCTTTCTTTTCTTTCTTTCTTTCTTTCTTTCTTTCTTTCTTTCTTTCTTTCTTTCTTTCTGTCTTCTTTCTTTCTTAATTTCTTTCTTTCTTTCTACTGATAGTGCGATCGGTCACATTTGACAATTACTCGCATGTGTACTGTACATGCACACAATGGGTTGATTATGTCTGTGCGTATTAAGTCGAAGGCAATGTTGTCTGGCCGAGTTCTTTAGAAGAACATCTTAAGCATATTGACATGTTATTCAAAAACTCAGAAAACATGGACTGAAATTATGGAAAGTGTCACTATATGAAAGCAGAATCAAATCATTTGAGCCAGCGCACGACAAAACCTACAATAACACATGTGCCCCCACCGAAGACTCAGATCAGCCTGCGCATCCGTATAGTCTAACCAGAGACTTCTCTTGCTGTATGAAGGAGCATCGAGCTCTTAGCTATCATTAGAGCGCACAACAAAGACTCTGATCAGACTGCGCGGATGCGCAGGCTGATCTGAGTCTTCGTTGGGTGAACATGTCTTATTGTAGGTTTTGTCATGCGCTGGCTCATTTGGTTTTAATCCTGACGCCACCGGGTTGTAAAACTGGACAGGAATAAGGTTAAGGCTATTAGGATTTTAGGCTCTTCCACGAATGTCAAAAAATGTAGAAGTTTTAGCGTTGTGTTCTTATTACAGGCGTTTCTTCCCTAACTTTGCAAAATCACTGGCCCATTGTTGCTTTGACGAAGAATATGCCAGATTCAAATAGTTCGATGACGCTCAGGAAACATTTGAATTCATGAAGGAATTATTGACAATCAGTCCCAAATTAGTATATCCTGAACTCTCCAAACGCTTCATCTTATAAACAGATGCTAGCGTCGTTGCTGCAGATGCATGCTTTGTTCAAGAAATAGAGGTAAGGCAATGATCAAGAATCGATGTATGCAACTACCCAACACCTCCCATCATAGACACCAAAGGGAAAGAAACAAGAACATGAAACAAGAGGCCCATGGGCCAGTATGCTCACCAGAGCTCAGGGGGCACTGCCCACTGGCAGCAATGTATTGAAATTAACCATGGAAGCCCTGCGCCCAAGGATACTACAGATAGAATTTGGACCCAATCAGCCTAGTGGCTTAAGAGGTTTGATGTCGCTTGAATGTGTTGTTGCAGGACAACTGATGACAATTTACAATTTCCCATCTGTGGCAACCAAAGAACATTATTAAAGGAACATTTCTATGTAAGTTTGACAAAATATCTGGAAAGGCATAAATGTCATTTTTCAATTTTCCACATTTATAAGTCAATGGCAATTCTTAACTTGCCATAGCAAACAAACCAAAGAGCCAAATTTCATAAACCAGAGCTCAGGTGGGCACTGCCCATGACATTGTATTTTAACAGGATATGATTTTAATCTACCAATTATAAAGTCTCCCAAACAAACCCCATACCCAAATGAGCACTCATGTGGACTGTATCTGAAATATTAGGTGTTTTATAAAGTAGAGAGGGTGGGGCATGAACCCAATGGAGCCCTGGTTGGTGACACTAAATGCATCTTATCAAAAGGAACAGAGACATTATGGTTTAGCGGTGGGGATATGTATGGCACCTGAGATGTAAGGCTTTTTAAGCAGTGGAGGGATTCGGGCATGGTGGATCCCAGAAAAGCCCAAGATTGCTGTCACTGAATGCTGAACGGTTTCTGAGATATGAGGCCCTTTTATGAAGTGGATGGGAGAGAAATGGCCCCTGCGGACCCAAGAAGAGGGGGGTGACTGAATGTGCCTAATAACAATGAACAAGAATATATGTGATTATGGGGTGGGGATTTGAATGGTTTCTGAGATATATGGCCTATTATGAAGTGGGAACTTATCATAAGGAAGAAGAATATATATCGTCACCTTAGTGCAAAAAGTCAATAACTCCAATACATTTTAAATGGAAATTATTGGCTTTTAATGAAGTAAAGGGGTGGGACATGGCCGGTGGCACCCCGGAAGTCCCCCATGCTGGTGTCACTGATTGCGCCTTATCATAAGGAACAAGAATATATTATGGTTTAGGGGTAGGGCTCTAAACAGTTTCTCAGATATATGGTCTTTTGTGAAGTTGAGGGGTGGAGCATGGCCCGGGCATTCCCTGGGTGACTCCTAGGTTGATGTCACTGAGTGCGTCTTATCATAAGGAAAAAGAATATATATGGTTAAGGGGTGGGGGTCTGAATGGTTTCTGTGATAAATGGCATTTTATGAAGTGGAGGGGGTGGGGCATGTCCCCGGCACATCTGGGGGAACCCCAAGTTGGTGTCATTTAATGTGTCTTATCATAAGGAACAAGAATATATATAGTTTAGGGGTGGGGATCTGTAAGGTTTCTGAGATATAAGGCATTTTATGAAGTGGAGGGGCGGGGCATGGCCCTGGCACAACCTCAGGACCCACAGGTTCACATAAAAGCATATGGCTGAGAGAAGTTTACTCAAGGAACGTTTCTATGAAAATTTTGTCAAAATATCTGCAAAGGCTTGGTACTTAATGCCATTTTTCAATTTCCCCATTATAAGTCTATGGAAAATCTAAGTTGCCATAGCAACCAAACTAAACAGCCGAATTTCATAAAAAACACAAAACCTGTAAAGGCAAATATGGTGAATATTTCCATAAACTCTCAGCCTCATTGAGCATACGGTTTCTGAGAAGATGATTTTTTAAGTTTTTTTTTTCTATTTTGTTTTCATTTTGGTTTCCATGGCAACCAATACAAATGAGCAGCAGCCCTAAATTCATATGGCAGAGAGTAGATTGTCTAAGAAACATGTCTATGAAAGTTTTGTCAAAACATCTGCAGAGGCTTGGCAGTAAATGCAATTTTTCAATTTGCCCCATTATAAGTCTATGGGAACTCTAAGTTGCCATAGCAACCAAACTAATAAGCCGATTTTCATAAAAAACACAAACTTTCAATCTCCCGACCCAAGGATGCTACAGATAAAATTTGGGCCCAATCGGCCCAGTGGCTTCAGAGGAGAAGTCGTTTGAAAGTGTTGACGACGGACATACGACGCAGACGACGCAGACGACGCGACGCAGACGACGACCAGACGACGACGCAGACGACGACGATGGACAACTGCCTATCCTATAAGCTCCCCCGGCGCCTTCGGCTCTGGTGAGATAAAATTAAACCCTAATGAAAACACCACAAGCGGAAAGCCAAAAGGAAAACTATTTTCCCACAAAATGGTCAAACGGCTATCCAAAATAAAAATATATAAGCAATGCATACATGCGAAGACAAACTATAACAAAAAATAAACCGTGACAGAAGAATTGCCATGGAATGGTCAGTAAACAGTCTTTCACTGGGGGACTTAAATCGATTTTACATGGCCGAAGCCATCCCCCTTAGTTCTGTCGCGGTTTAGACAAATAATTGTTCAGTTCACATGACGGCATTTTCGCCCATCAGTGCTGCATCTCCGAGAACATAGAAATCAATCAAAATAGAAGTGGAGGTAATGATCAGGAATCGATACAATCAACCCACAGCTCCCATTAGAGACACCAAAGGGAAAGACACACAGCATGAAACAACAAACCCTAATGGAAACACCAACAGCGGAAAGCCAAAAGGACAGTTACTTTCCCACAAAATGGCCAATAGGTTATACAAAATAAAATGACATAAGCGACACAAACATCCAAAGACAAACCATTACAAAAATAAACCGCGACAGAAGAACATCTGCTTTATCTCAGGATTAAAGGTTACCATGACAACTCACACTTGGGAATTGACAAATTATATGGCAGCATGAAACGTAAATATTACTGTCCAAACATGTACAAGAGTATAAGTAAATACACGTCAAAGTGTATCACATTCCAGGATCGGAAAGGAAAGTTCATTAAAATATAAGTGAAGGCAACGATCAGGAATCGATACAATTAACCCACAGCTCCCACCAGAGACACCAAAGGGAAAGAAACACAAACATGAAATAACTAGACCCTAATGGAAACATCAATGTCGGAAAGCCAAATGGATAGTTATTTTCCCAATAAATGGCCGAATGGCTATCCAAAACAAAACAAATATAAGTGATACACACACTCAAACCTAAACAAAATATACTAAATAAAATATAAGCGATTTCCACACTCACACATTAAACTTCCCAGTGGGAGAAATGTACATACATGTACCTTTGTTTCCGTAGCGAGCGAACTTGTAGGGCTTCTGCCAAAGACATTGGTTAGCAATGCTTACATACTTCATTTTCATGGTCTATATACTGGCTGGATGTTGTGCTGTCTACATCAAACAAAACATTAGATACAGTCTGCTCTATACTGATAAATGTAATGCCACCGCAACATAGTCATACATTATGACTGCTGGTGGACAACGGCGAGAAGTTTACACCGAATAAATGAAAGAAACAGTAGCTGCACTTAACATCAAGCATATCGCGACAAGTTTTCACCCACCTCAGGCAAACGGAAAGGCTGAGCGGAACCATCAAAGTAGAAGTGAAACAAAGATCGGGAATCGATACAATTAACTTACTCCATCCATCAAAGACACCAAAGGGAAAGAAACACAAACATGAAGCGACCAGACCATAATTGAAACCGAAACAAAGGAAGGCCATAAGGACAGTTACTTTCCCACAAAATGGCCAAATGGCCATCCAAAATAAAAAGACACAAGTGATACACACAGAAAGTAACAAACAACAACAACGGTCAGAGGAAAGAATTCCACTGGGGGGCTTAAATCGATTTTACATGGCCATAGTCCTCGCCCTTACCTCTGTCGCGGTATACACTAATTTTGTTTAGTCCGCATGAAGGCTTCCTAACTCATCAGTGTAACATCCCTGCCCCTAACTCATCCGTGTAACATCTTCGAGAACATACAAATAAAAAACTACAGAGATGAAACAAGGTTGAGGACTCGACAGCATACAACAACAGAATTGCTGGAGCAAAAGATAACCAACAGTTAGACTTCGAAGGGCCCGGCCAAAGACGGAGCATTAGGCGCCAACCAACTTAAAGAATTCTAAAATAAAATAAAACTCCATTTATGTTTTTACGCTGGAACCGTTATATAAGCTTAAGCCCGACCCACCGGTGTGCAATCAGAGAGGGAAGCAAAACCTTTACTCATATATGTCTAGCGGCCCATTTTAGGGGCATTGACAAAAAGTGTAGACCTAGATCAGACACCGCTGCACGCGGCGTCTGATCTGATGCTATAATGTTTGCTTGAGTTCGTACATTTTGGTAAAATTTACCTAAAAAAAAACTACCTGACACCCTTATAATTGGCAATGGATCTTTCTACACTCATTAGGTGGAATATTGCATTGTCATATATGGGTGCATGATTAATTCAAATTCTCGCCGTTCTTCCTGTCATACAGTCGAATCCTATCTTACCCTTGGACTGTATACTTCGCAGTAGAGAAATACACAGGACAAGACGTGCACAAACTTGCAATAGAAAAACAGAACGCGTCTTCTCCCTTAGTACACAAACACTTGAGGGAAGCAAGCAGAAGAGTGATATGCGTTTTGATGGCGATGCAGATGACGAGCCTTTCAAGGTAGGTGATGAAGTGTATGCCATGAACCATAAACGCAAATCCAAGCTGGACAATTATTTCTATGGATTCTACAGAATAGTAGAAACAGAAAAGTCCGTTTACGTTCAAGATAAGAAACCAGCTTGATGAGACCATCTTCTGTACACATTCGAGGTATACGAGACATGATAAGGTAGATTCATGGAATATACCAAAGCAGGAGAGAAAAAAGAAATTGAGACCAGCAAGATATGTCATAGCTCCACCTTCACCTGACACAGTCACAAGATGAAAAGAAACCAAACTGGTACAGATGAAAAAAAAAAAAAAAAAAACAGCATAGATCAGGAGGACATTTCTAAACTCAAGTTGACAAAAAGTACAATGGCTTGGCAGCGTAGCTTGAAACAAGAACGTGCAGAGCGTGACAGTTAAAGTAGTTATAATAATGACAGTAGGTGGTAGTGGTAGTAGTGGCAGTAATAGGGAAGGTAGTCATTTTGGAAATGTGACTTTGGATACGGACCCTGGGACAGAAACCAGGCAGTTCAAATGAACACTTTTGAAAAGCCGGAATAGGGCCGCAACAGGTCTGACACGGAAGAGTACTTCTCTGTTGATAACTTCGAAAGGAATCTTCCAATGCAGAAAATATGAAAGTTGATAACGTCACGAGACGTAAACATAACAAGAGCAAGACAAGGCAGAAGGTGAAAAGATAAATTATACCATGTCTAATTTGCTTGATTAAAGAGTTGCTTAGGCTTCAGCAATTTAAAAAGCTGCGCAGTGTAGGTGCAGTGAATTGTAAATATTGTGTTTAATGGTATTGAATTACCTAGTTATTATGATTGTTAGGTACAAAATAGAGGTAAAAGCAATGATCAGGAATCGATACAATTAACCCACAGCTCCCATCAGAGACACCAAAGGGAAAGAACCACAAACATGAAACAACAGACCCTAATGGAAACATCAATAGCGGAAAGCCAAAGGGACAGTTACTCTCCCACAAAATGGCCAATAGGCCATCCAAAATAAAATAATATAAACAACACAAACACCCAAAGACAAACCATAACAAAAATAAACCGCGGCAGAAGAACCGCCTTGGAACGGTCAGCGGATACGAATTCCACTGGGGGGACAATAATTTGTTCAGTCCGCATGAAGGCCTCCTAACTCATCAGCTCAACATCTCCGTGAACACTAAAAATCAAACAACGAGAGAGCTGAAACAACAAGGACTCGACAGCAAGAAACCACTGAAATGCTGGAGCAAAAGAAAACAACAGTTAGACTCCGATTGGCCCAACCAGAGACAGAGTATCAGGCACCAACCAACGTTACACTGAATTAGATCGCTCTAATTCTCAGTAAGCCTTTACGCTGGAACTGTCATAGAATCTAAGACCTGACCCACCGGCGTGCAATTAAAGAGGAACGCAAAGTTGTCAACCGTGATTTGGTTTACCACCATGCATGCAGTCTGTCGTATAACATTTATGTTATAGCAACCAACCAACGAGTTGTTTGCCGCCGAAGGCGGCAAACAACGAGAGTTGGTTGCTTAACGGTAACACGTGTATTTGTTTATTGGAACATACCCCACCCATTCAAAACCTCAATAGCCAACAGCTGTTGGGCTGAAAATTTGATGGTCCTTCCGGTTTAAAAATATTGGTTCCGGTTACATTAGGCACCTGATTGGCTAAAATTTGAACTTCCTTGTTACCATGGACACACGTTCATACTTTCGAAATAAACAAACTTGGCTGCGCTATCATGGCTATATCAACTCACAATGCAGCTTTTTCCGGTTTAACAGCTGCATCTAATTCAACGATAAAAACGTGTCTTCTTTAACCGTTCGCTGGTATCGTATTCCACTGCATGAGGTAGTACTACACACACAGTGTCACGGACCGTGTCAAAACTAATAGCCGTTAGTGTTGGCGAGAGGAAGTAAACAAAAGTTTTTTCTGCTGTGAAATGAGTGAATAAAATAATACAGTAGGTACATTTTTCTTGAAACATCTTGCTTAAAAATTGGTGTTTCAGTTCAATGTACCTGTTGTTAATACAATACAGCCAACAAGTCTGGTCGCTTAATGTTTGTATTTCTTTCCCTTTGGTGTCTTTTATGGATGGAGTAAGTTAATTGTATCAATTCCTGATCTTTGAAATCTTCCACTGACCGTTCCAAGGCGGCTCTTCTGTGGCGATTTATTTATGTTGTTGTTTGTTACTTACTGTGTGTATCCCTTGTGTCTTTTAATTTTGGATGGCCATATGGCCATTTTGTGGGAAAGTAACTGTCCATATGGCCTTCCTTTGTTTAGGTTTCCATTATGGTCTGGTCGCTTAATGTTTGTATTTCTTTCCCTTTGGTGTCTTTTATGGATGGAGTAAGTTAATTGTATCAATTCCTGATCTTTGTTTTACTTCTTCATTGAGGATTTTTCCACTGCAGTCGAAGAAAATCAGGACCGATCAATATAAGCATGCAGCTCCTACCTCCAGAAGGAAAAAACAACAACAAAACTCTACACCCTGAATCACAGAAATAGGTGAATTGTGATGCAGACATCTTGTTCAAATTTTGGTGTTTCATACCACTTGTTGTTGTTTTTGTACCACTTGTTCAAACAAAGCAGCATTGGAGGTCACATAACTTGTTCAACTGCTGAAGTTTTTTACATTCCTAACATTCTATCAGTCTATTGAGGCCACCATTTTCATTATAGATTCCAGCACAAGTGAAATGTGGAAGTGCAAGTTGTCTCAATACGCCTCCTTACAAAGATTTTCCAATTGTACATACTGCCCAGAAAAACTTCAATACCTGGTCAAAAATAGGCATCCAAAAATTACACCTTATGTTCATTTCACATACTTGAAGTATGCAGCTGTTTCTTGTCTTTCTTTCTACTTTAACTGCGATCGGTCACATCTGACTATTACTCTCAGGTGTACTTTACATACACCCGAGGTTTGCACGATGAAAGCCTACACAGTAATCTTGTTGTTGTTGTTGTTGTTGTATATCTATAAGGCATTTTATCGCTGCCTATAGCCACTTGGTACTTAAATAAGTCACTTGTACATTTCACTATGTGAAAAACTCATGATACTAATATTACAACGCAATTTAAAATCTTTTTGTGCTCCTGGTGAATTCCATCAGTGCATCTGTCAGTTCCTTCCTTCCTTGCTTACTAATGTCTTCAATCATGCCTGTCAACACTTTCAGGTTAATGTCTGTTACCATTTTCACCTCCTCTCTGCCCAGAATCTCTTCAACATTATACTCTAAAGTATCCCTTTCTGATTTAAATCTCTGACAGTGGAACAGAAAATGATCTACATTCTCTTTCATGTTGCATGTTTCGCACAAACTTGACACATCTTTGTTTAACTTTGCCTGGTGATCATTTAAGATTGAATGTCCACACAGCAACTGATTTACTGCAGAAAAAGTCCTTCTGTCCCTATCTCCATGGCAGATCCTTTTTCTCACTTCCCCAAATATTTCCTGCAATATGTTCACTTTGTCTGAGCACTTGTATCTTCTTTCCCATTTTTCCTTTCCCTGTGATTTACACCCCCGTACTGCTTCTTTCTTGTCCAGGGTCGGTTTTACCTCATTGTTTTTAATCATTTCTGATGCTGCCGCCTTCGCCTGTTGATCTGCCAACTCATTCCCCTCAATATCTTTGTGTCCCGGTACCCAATGAACTTTGACAATATTCTCCCTATGCCTTACCTTTGCTAAACACTCCTTGATACTGAGAACTGTTTCAATCTTGTTTGTTGGCATTTCAGTACTGAAAGCAGTCTTAATTGCTGGTTGACAATCGGTCAGAATATGGACTACTCTGCCTTTGAATTCTAGATCAGCCAAGAATTCTAGCCCGATCTGTATACCTACCAATTCTCCAATATAATTGTTACCTATAGGAGAGACTCCTTTGTTCATCAAAACTGGTATGCTGGAGAAACCCTCTAAGTAGACCACAGCACCAGCTCCAGTCGGACCGGGATTACCTAATGCTGATCCATCTGTGAACATTAATACATCATTTTTATCACAATTGCTTAGTAGCTCTAATATATTTTCTTTCTGTTCTTCCTTGGAGAATGTGAATTCTTCTTTGTGTACACTTCCTGTCTCTTTGATGAGTCCCATCAATTCCTTAGTATATCTGAATTCCTTCTCAATGTTCTCAAACTCTAACATTCCCTTCAATTCCCTAAACCTAGACATCAATAAATGAAAAATAGTAGCTCTTCTACCCACAGTCTTATCCCCCTCTATCCATTCATCAAATTCTTCCCTGAGAGGATCATCTTCATACTTGGCACTGATTCTGATAACTTCTTGTGCTTGTCTTATCTTCAGCTGTAGGTCTATAGGCATGGTGTTTGTCAAGACTTTCAAAGCTTCTGTGCTTTCTTGTAATTATTATTGTAGGGGTCTTTAACCCATTTAGTACCGGAAATTCCAAAATAGGTACCCTGGCAAACAGTGCAGGCCCAGATGAGACGCCGCAGAATGTGGCGACTGATCAGGGCCTCCACTGTTTGTTAAAAGTACAGTTATTTTCCAAATACATTTTGATAAAAACACAACCTGACACCCCTAAATTTTGAAATGAACTCCTGCAATATATAAGAAGGAAGATTCCATTTGGAACAAAAAGGGTTAACCTGCACAGGGCATAACTCTCCCTGCACAGGGCCTCCTGCTATGGTCCAGATCCGAAGGACGGTGCACTTTATGACATTCATCCCTGCAAAAGATGCCAATGACACGTGTTAGGACACCGAAATTTTATAGTCGCTGCCGGGGACGGAACCCGGGACCTCTAGCATCAGAGGCAAGTGCACTAACCACTGAGCTATCACACTCCAGTTTGTTTTCTAAACCAGGGTGAATTTGACAAAGGTCATACAGCTAATAATTACCACACAAATAACGCTACCTTTTCATTTGTTTGAATTTACCTTTACGTCCCTGTTTACATTATTTACATCATTTTGAAGATGTTGATTCACATTTTGTGGGACGTTTAACTGATCTTTGTATTAAATGCCATCTCAAGCCCTACCGCACCCACAAATTAAAACCATATTTTTCCATCTTACTATCAACAGCTCATATTTTGCCATACTCTTATGCCATAAAAGTAGCAGAATAATTAAATGGATAGCTTTTCGAAACCATTGACCATTGTATTTCATTTTCCACGAGATATAATATTTAGGGACAGAAATACAAATGTATTATAAAAGTAATGGACAGATGAAATAAAAAACCAAAAAAAATATAAACAGGACTATGTTGAAAAATTTGGACTTGCCCTCATGGCAGCTGGGCAATGGATTTGTCAGGCCCTGCTTATTAGAAGTTCTCATTTAGAAGTGCATTAAAGTATTTGTCTGAGCTAGAGTTTAGAATCTGTCTAGCACTTTAACCATTTCATTTTTTCTGGCTGATAAAACATCTTTGATAGATAACAGCAATGCATGCATCTAGTGTATCAGAAGTCTATACAAATCATTGTGTCAAACCCTGCCATCCAATGAAACCAGTGTATAAGTATGGACAGTCAGACTCACACCACTCTGCCTGGGCAGGCTTAGAAGCAGTTTACAAGTAGTTTCATCACAAAAAACAAGCCTATATAATCCTGAGCCCCTTGAACCCTAATAGTACAACTTCGGTTTACAATGCGAAAACCTTATGTTTCGTTTTTCCTCTCTAAAATATAGATTGGTACGGGCCTCCGTGGCCTAGTGGACAAGAGCGCTCACTCTTAATCATTAGGTCTCTCACCACTGTGGTTCGAGCCTCACTCGGGTCACATGTGAGACGCCAAGTTCTGCAATGGTACATGTAGGTCAGGTGGTTTTTCTCCGGGTACTCCGGTTTTCTTCCACCTCTGATTAACGATCGGCTTGATATGAGTGAAATAATCTTAAAATCACCCCCCCCCCCCCACCATAGATTGTGGGAACTGGTTAGAACCACCTCAATGAGGCGGTTCTAACTTGTACCCACAATCTATATTTTGAGTCGAAATAAGAAAAACATCACACTGTTCCATCTTGAAATTTTCAGTTTTTTTTGTTGTTTTTTTTTTTTTTTTTCGGGGTTTAAGTTTACATTGTATTTGTATAGGCATGTTTTCATAATGTACAGGTGCTGTTTATTTCGCTTTACCGGGAAACTCCATGCAGCCAAATATATTTCTCCTGGTGTAAAAATAATATTTGGATCAAATAATATTTTATCTGGTCTTATTCTTATCTTTTGCCAAGGCCTGACCCAAAATGATTGCCGCTTTATTGCTTGGACAGCCAAAAGAAAAATACTATCAATTACCCAGAATCTCCCCTAAGAACACATATCTTCCCATCTATAGTTTCTATATTGGCACTCTTGATTTGCCCTAAAAACTTGTGGAATGTGTAAAAAGCAAAAATATGAGTGATCCCTACAATAATTACATCAACAACAGCGTGATTACTGTGTAGGCAACTCCATCCTGCCAAACCTGGAGTGTATGTAATTTACACCAGGACTGTTTTGTTAGATTTGAGGTTTAACATCCCCATCAACACTATATACAGACATTGCTTCTAATTTTGTGGGACTTTTACCCCCGAGATTGAGATGAAATGATATCTTAAGCCCTGTCACCCAACGAAACCCATAGGGTTTATAAGCATGCATGTTCTGACACACACCGCTTTGCCTGGGCCAGGGCAGGCTTAGATTCTCTAAGCGGAGTACTCGTCTGCGTACAAGCATAATGCATCCCATCAATTTCTTCAAGCCCCGATGGTCAGATTAAGTTGTGTAAAGCCTTGAAAACATGAGCTTGCACATGCAGATGTGCCAATTTCGCAGAACTTTTCAATTTTTCTCACAATAAGAAAAATCCGAAGATTTCCATAGTCAAGACTGAGTTTAAACTAGCCAAAGACACAAATATTTTATATCTCAACTCACTGCATCTAACAACATTGCAGAATAACTAATCAAGAACTTGTTTGTGACAAGCCCCATGTTCAAGTAGCTCAAAACTTTTTTAGTGTGCAGTGTTGGGCGACAAAATTGGTAGTTCCATTTCAAGGGGTATCCCTTTGTCCTGTTTGTTAAAAATTCGGAAATCAATTTTCATTGCAGATAGTTGGTAGGGAAAGTGTTGCAATGTTTGTGAGTGTCAATGGTGGCTTTGACAAAGTCACACATAAGAGTTATCAAAACTTAATGTACGCAATGTTACTGGATTGCATTAATGTAGATATATTTTTTACCCATATTTTGACTTTTTACACATTCACTAAGTTTACTGGACAAATCAACAGGCCAACTACAAACCCTGTGATACTGAATTAGTCACATCTATATTCTGATAAAGAATTTTCAGTGCCTGTGCAGGTTATAGATGCCGTAATTTCAGAATTACTGTGTAAGCTTTCGGAGTGTATGTAATAATGTACACCGAATGTGACGTACTTGTAACTTGTGTATAGTGGAATCATGATTCCCGAATAGTCGTCTTTTAGACCCATCTTACATCCCCAATGGGAGTTTTGTTTGTTTCATTTGATGTTTAACATCCCAATCAACACTATATAGGTCATTTTGATGGTGTTGCTTCCAATTTTTTTGCGACTTTTACCTGACATTGAGATGAAATGACATCTCAATTTGTTTGTTTGATTTGATGTTTAATGTCCCCGTCAGCACCATATAAGTCATTTTGGAGACGTTGCTTCCAATTTTGTGGGACTTTTACCCGACATTGAGATGAAATGACATTTCAAGCCCTGTCGCCCACTGAAACTAATAGGGTTTATCTATCTTTATATCCTGCAGCACCCTCTCGCGAGGATTATGTGCAGGTAAACCACATGACCTAACATCGATAAAAATAATATGAAATAGGTGCGACCTAACTTGGACAGTCCTACTTGCTCCGCTTTCCCTGGGTAGGCTTAGATCCTCTAAGTGGGTAACCAGTACTCGTGTGTGGTCAGATTCAGCTCTGTGGGAAATTACATCTCAAGCCTTGTATCCTAATGAAACCAATACGGTTTATAAGCATGGACTGTCTGACTCGCACCGCTTTCCCTGGGCAGGCATAGATCCTCTAAGCGGTGAACCAGGCAGTACTCCTGTGTGGTCGGTTTCAGCTCCGCGTGGAAGCATCATGCAGTCCATCTATTTCTTCAAGCCTCGATGCCGATGGGCGGGGGCCACTTGGGGGATAGAGACAGACAGACAGATAGCTAGATAGATAGATTGATAGACAGACAGAATAGATAGATAGATAGATAGATAGATAGATAGATAGATAGATAGATAGATAGATAGATAGATAGATAGATAGATAGATAGATAGAAATATAGATAAATAGATAGATAGATAGATAGATAGATAGATAGATAGATAGATAGATAGATAGATAGATAGATAGATAGATAGATAGATAGATAGATAGAACAAGGTACATTTCTCTCTTGAACAGAAATAGTAACTCTTCCCTATCCTAAAGATGTATATATGCAACTGCAGTTTTCAAAATTAATACTGGTAGAGTGCAACTGCAGTTTTCAAAAATAATACTGGTTCTTTTGTTTGTTTGATTTGAGGTTTAACTTCCCCGTCAACACTTTAAAGGTCATTTTGGAGACGTTGCTTCCAATTTTGTGGGACTTTTACCCGACATTGAGATGAAATGACATATAGTATTTGCCATGTCTGTCTTTGTTTGTCTGCCTTTACGTCACAAAAACTTTAACCTTGATCATAACTTCAAAAGCATTTGACCTAGCCCCATGAAACTTCACACACTTATTCACCATCACAAGGGCTACATTCTGACCAAGGACCATAACTCTGTTGTCATTTTTCGCTGAATTATCTCCACTTGAAATTTTGCAAAAACTCAGAAATTGGCTCCCACAGGGGCATTGGTCAACTATAGTGACAGCTCTTGTTATTTTTATTATTATTATTATTTATATTAACTATCTACTGCACAGTTCAAATTTAAATTTGTTGCTGTCGTTGGTTCAGTCTGGGACCACCTTTGAGACTGTTAAACTTTAGAACAGTCCAAAAGGAGATCTTAATATAGGAATTTTTTGGAACTACTGCAAATGTCCATTTAGAAAATCTTTGCATTTCAAAAAGACCCACCTAATATAGAATTCACAAAATGGGAGTATTATAAGCATCAAAACAGTTGGTTGCAGTTAGGTCGCACCTATTTCATATTACCCAATATTTTATATAGAAAAATGATTTTACGAAATTGGGTGCTGAAGTAATTGCGGTTATATATGTGTCTGAATTTAATATACTAAGTCACGATAAAATTCGGGTTCCGATATACCTTGTTGCAGAAGAGATTAAAGTCCAATATTGAATTTTGAAATTCACAAGTTTGTGTATGCACAATTAAGGGGTTAATAACAGTCAACCCTCATTATACCGATATTCGATACAACGGTAAAACTCGTTATAACGGCAATTTGAATGGAATGACTCCTTAACCAAAGGCTAAGGCTCGGTTTCTAGCGGCGTGGGCTTCCCTCGGCATGGAAGCGCACAAATCGAGTCCATAGTCTTGAAAGGGTCTTGCCATCTAATACTCAAAGAAACAATTATTAAAGGTATTTGTTAGAATCGCATCACCGAGGCGATTCTAACAAATATCTGTAACATTTGTTTCTTGAATAATAATGGGGGAAAAGACCTTTTATTACCTGTTATACTCCTAGCTGGGATTCTTTTTAACGAAAAATTCTGTATAATGGCACATTCTAACACAGCGTGCCTATATAGGCAATGGAAAACGGCTGTGTTTTATTCTGCAACAAATCACAGCTCGGAAGAGCGTGACGAGTAACGTCATTTAAAACTGCTAATTTATGACGTCACTAGTCGATTTCCTTGACGTTAGACGGTGTAACGTCATTTTCTCGTATCGAAAACGTTAGAAAAGGATATAAATGCATGTGTTTCAGTCGATAATTTTAGCGGGATTTCTTCTAACAATGGCGAAAAGTTGGGAGATTTTGAAGGCAACAACAGCATTATTGCCGAGTTTCAGCGTGTTAGAATCGAAATAGATCAGCTCTAGCCAGTGATTTGTTAGATAATAAATCACAGTTTGTCGGTCAGTTGTAAGTAGACAAATCACGCGCGCTACGTGCTCGTGATTTGTCTACTTTACAACTGACCTCCAAACTGTGATTTATTTCTCAACAAATCACAGATAGAGCTGATCTATTTCTTAAATAATAGGGAACAAGTACTGTCGTATAACGAGGGTCCTCTGTAATAAGACAATATTCTAGCAGTGGGCAGACATAAGAATTTCGGTACGAGGAACTTAGTATTTCAATAACGTATTCCTTTAGGCAGGACTCACAAAGGTTGGTCTTATCAACGTAAACGCTGGATGACAGTAGCTCAATACATATTGGTTAAATAGTAGGAATTATTCAGTAAATATTTAAGGCTTACACTTTGTTATTACACCAAGTGTTGCGAAATATAAGCAATATTCTAGAGGGGCATCTGAAACTGCTGAATATGCCTAAGATGGCTGTAGTAACGTGCTCTGGTGTAAACAGCGTCTGAGAAGTAATTTACCTTTCGAGGTGTTAGAAGGGTCTTGTGTAGTAACGTAAGGCTTACCAACTACTAACGTTCTGGCTAATGACATATATCTGATAAGAACCAAGCAAACCGTAACGTATGACATAGTATGTGATGATAAAGGTTTAGATAAGGAGAAATTCGTGATAGAACCACCTTAAGAGTTGCATCGCTGCATCTAGGGCATTTAGATTAAGAGGATACTATGAGAGGCACACACTCGAAAATGTTTCAAAGCCAGTAAACGAAGTGTTAAAGCACTGAATGTTTCAGAAGTAGTTTAGGTCGTAGTACCAAAGCGTTAATCCAAAATCGTTAATTCATAGACAAAAGGGCAAATATCAATGTTCGGATCAACAGATATGGACTCCAGAAGAGTGTAATCAGGCGTCCGCGGATATTAAGCATTACTTGGTAAGCAAGCTTCGCCCACCATGCCCATTGACCCGAACGAAGAAAAGGTGTAAATGCCGGGAAGGGTATGTCCGAGATTTTGGAAGTCTTCCGATGGCTTTCCATTAGCAAACATATCAGAAATAATTCTGGAAATGGCCACATTGTACGGATCCACAAGATCATAGTGCCTCCCATAAAACTTCTTAAGTGCTGATACCAGTTTGGTTTTTGATACCCCTGGCATAACAACCTGGTAGTGAGAATCAAAGTTTGGGATAAAATAAAACAAAGAAATTTCCATAAGAATTCAACCTAAAAAATACATTTATGCAACTTGGATAGCCTAAAGGATTTTCCTCTCGATTCCTTACTTGACCATTTAGATCAACATAGGCAAATGGAATACATGAACATGCACAAACGACGACACCATAGAAAACCGACGTTACGAGGACGAAGCAGCAACAAATGGTCGACAACTTAGCCCATGATAAAGAAACGGCTTTCACCGAGAAGACATTCCCTATATTAGACTCATAAATATTTTTTCACGACAGTACCGAAAGAAAGGGCAAACATCGTATAGCCAGTACATGTACACGTAACGTGTAATATGTATGTAAATAAACAGTCAGAGAGCATTTTTGGTATGAGAAATAAACCGAGATAATTGGTTGATGCATTAGGTCAACCGGGTAAACAAGCTACGTCATCATCCGACGACAAGGATCAGCATGGTAATCAGATTACCTTTATGCTACTGGTCAACACGGCGATCAGACGACTTCGACGACACTGGCCAACTGGGTGATCGAAATACGACGCTCCTGGTCAACCTGGCGGCTAGAACATTTACAAATATACTGACCAACCATGTGGTCAGACTCTAAACCGCTGCTGGTCGCCATAAACCTATATGTAAGCTACAACCTGGTCAACGTGGCGATCAGCAACCTATGGTGTTTCGGTCATTTGGCCAACAAAAACTATCGCAGTAATAGGAGGATGACAAAACAGACGTGGGAACTAGCGTGCAACCAGTTTCAAGCGACAATAGTGATTCAGGGTCGAAGACTTTAATTAAATGTTATATTGTAGTTTTTATATATTTTAATGATGACCGTTATGGAACTATTTTTGACCTTTCATGTTTAGTTCACCCAATGTGTATAAATTAGATGATGATGTCTATAAATAAATGTCGCTTACGCATTTTAGCATCAGCAACACTTCTATTAAAGTAGGCTGGATATGCTACTATATGGGCGTTTCTGTCCACTAATGTGTTGTTAAAATTTACTTTTATCACTTGGTGGCCTGTCCAGGACACTTAGTAACTGACCCTGTTTAACTCTTGTGTTCAGTTATACAGGACGTGACACCTGGCCAATGTGGCTAATAGGCTAGTCACGCGCTGGGACACGGCAAAGTTAAAATCCAAGCTGTGGTCGCCTCCAAGGCAGTCTCCTCCTTGTTTCGATCTAGGACTGATCAACTTTTATATATTTACTTTTAGAAAAGGTTGAGACTAATAAGGACTAAAAGGCTGAAATTATGAAATTAATCTCTGAAGTTATAACGAAAATCTCTGAATAAAATCATTAGAAAAAAAAGCACAGTAGTTTTATTTCTCCATCGGACGACACTTATTAAATCGTCTCATGGAAGCAATTCTAACGTGTATACACAGCTAATATTTCCATTGTATATAAAACATCCCAAAACTATTCTGAATAGACGGATTCGAGGGGTGTTCATTTAATGTTACCATTGGGGTTCTACAGGGCGCGTTATTAATCCCATATACGTTTCGTTCACTTCAACCCTTCAAAGTATTTTCCCTTGACGGAAACACACTTTTCACATCACGAAAACACGCCTATATGATTTTGACCCCCTCGAACCCCATTTTTATGTAGTAAAACTGCGGTTTGCAGGGGTATATATTATTTTTCTTATTTCTGCTCAAAAACATAGATTGTGGGTATCCACAATCTATGTTTTGAGCAGAAATAAGAAACTTATCACAATTTTTCATCTAATAATTTTCATTTTTCGATAGTAAAAATTTCAATGTATTTGTATAGGCGTGTTTCCGTAATGAAGTCTCGAAATCTATTCTCCTGTAAAGGCAGAGAAGTAGGTCTTTTAGGAATATCCTGAAGACACTGGTAAGTTGCACTACCAAGTGCACTTAGGGTTTCATAACGGCGATCAGAAAAGCATTACGAAAACACGCCTATGCAAATACATTGAACTTTTTCCGCCAAAAATCGTAAATTTTAAGATGAAAAATTGTGATATTATTCTATTTCTGCCCAAAATATAGATTGTGGGTACTCGTTAGAACCGCCTCGGGGAGGCGGTTCTAACGAGTACCCTTAATCTATATTTAAGAGCAGAAATAAGAAAAATAAGGTTTGCCTCTGTAAACCCCAGTTTTACTATATAAAAGTGGGGTTCAAGGGGGTCAAATTTATATAGGCGTGGTTTCGTGATGGTTTTCTTTAGCAAAGGAAACATGAAGGAGTCGCAGGTCTGGCGAATAAGTTGGATGAGAGAGATGAACTTTCTTGGGAAAGAACACAATTGTGAGCAGTTGCGTTGTCATGGATAAGACACAGACCTCTTAAACCGGTTGCAGGTCTACGTTTTCAATAGTGTGCCTTTAGTTTTGACAACACAACATTCTTTAAAAAATAAGCTGTGATTATCTTGCCATTTGATTCAGGAATTTGAACAATGGATCCATCGCAATTGAAAACTACTGCATACAAAACTTTTATCTGTCTTGGCAATGACCGGCCTTACCTGTTTTTTTTTTGTTTTTTTTTTTTTTAGATTTTGTTTCGCAGCCATTTATTGATGCGTCTCTATGGCTCAAAATAATAGATCCAGATGATAGGGTACAACATAAATGTATTACGACAGACTGCATGCATGGTAGTTAACCCAATCACGGTTGACAACTTTGCTTCCCTCTTTAATTGCACGCCGGTTGGTCAGGCCTCAGATTCTATGACGGTTCCAGCGTAAAGGCTTACTGACAATCAGAGTTTCTAATTGTATGTAATGTTGGTTGGTGCCTGATGCTCTGTCTCTGGTTGGGCACATGAGAGTCTAACTGTTGGTTTTCTTTTGCTCCAGTATTTCAGTGGTTTCTTGCTATCGGAGTCCTCACCGTTGTTTCATCTCTGTGGTTGTTTGATTTTTGTGTTCACGGAGATATTGCACTGATGAGTTAGGGGGCTTTAATGCGGACTGAACAAATTATTTGTCTAAATCGCGACGGAAGTAAGGGCAAGGATTGTGGCCAGGTAAAATCGAATTACGCCCCCCCCCCCCCCCCCCTCCAGTGGAATTTGTTTCACAGACCGTTCCAAAGCGGTTCTTCTGTCGCGGTTTATTTTTGTTATGGTTTGTCTTTGAGTGTGTGTATTGCTTATATTTCTTTTTGTTTTGGATAGCCAATTGGCCATTTTGTGGGAAAGTAACTGTCCTTTTGACTTTCCGCTATTGATGTTGCCATTGGGGTCTAGTTGTTTCGTATTTGTGCTCTTTTCCCTTTGGTGTCTCTGATGGGGGCTGTGGGTTAATTGTATCGATTCCTGATCATTGCCTTCTCTTCTATTTTTCATCACCTGTTAACAGCTCCGAAATTCAATGTTTGTCAAAATATTTGTACTTTTTAAAAGTGTTTTCGCCATTTTTAAACAATGGTCTTTTGTTCTTTGGTTAAGAGATTGGCACTGATACATTCAGATCAACGTGACCTTTAAATGTAGGCCCTTAATTCAAAGCTTGTTCTGTTTTTCATTTTGCATGCAGTAAGGGCTGGGTGTATACGACTGAACAAAGTAGAAGTAAAACAAAGATAACCTGAACTTTTAATACCTTTTGAAAGACTAAACGGGTTAGACCAAAATTCCATCGTATTATAAAAAATCGCTCCTCCGTGAAATCAACGCGGTTTTCACTTGCTCCTTTAACCTATTTAGTACCACATGGAATCTTCCTCCTTATATATAGCAGGAGTTCATTTCAAAATTTAGGGGTGTACATGTCAGGTTGTGTTTTCTTCAAAATTAATTAGGCAAATGGCTGAACTTTTAGCAAACAGTGGAGGCCCTGATCAGACGCCGCGTTCTGCGGCGTCTGATCTGGGCCTGCACTGTTTGCCAAGGTACCCCTTTAGGGGTCTCTGGTACTCAATGGGTTAAAGCCATGCGGTATGGTGGGCTATTGATGACACAATCAAATGACCGCCCATCGTATCTAGAGCCATGGGAAGAATTTTATTGGGGCATTCGAATCAGCCATGGTAAATATGTCTTCGATGTTCTAGTTATTGATGTTTTAATGTATGCATCAAATAAAGGAATCACGAATTAGGGTTTAGGGCAAGTTGAAGCACGGATGATCAACCCTGTATCGAAATATTATGGATAGTTCTGACACAGACTCAAAATACGCCCCACTGTCGAGCAACCTGACAACGTATTCGGTCGACAACTAAACATAGCATAAATACGAGGGCAGGTCAATAAGTAACCAGCCTACCCCATTCCCTATTGACCGAGACAACCATGATGTTGATGCCTTGTTTAAATACATGTTTTAGGCATGAGTGCAAAATTGCATCCTTATCGTGCTTTCACTCATAAGATATTGAACTTCAAACATGGCTAGCGATACAAAAGCAAGCTTTTCGTCAAAAGCTGAGTACAGTTCTGTAATTCGGTACTTGTTTTTGAAAGGGAAAACAGGCCAGGAAATACATTGTGAATTGACCAATGTTTATGGGCCTTCTGCACCATCGTATGCACAAGTTAAATTCTGGGTTGGGGAATTCAAACGCGGTAGCACGTCTTTAGAAGACGAAACCAGATCTGGGTGGCCATCAGATGCCACCGATGGGAAATGTGTAACAAAGTACGGCATCTGGTCTACTCTGATAGGCGAATTAAGGTGGAAGAAATAGCGAATGCATTACACATTTCACATGGTAGCGTTTCAACAATTTTACATGATCGCTTGGGTATGCGCAGCTAACAGCCTGTTGGGTCCCAAAATCCCTTAGCGTCGATCAAATGGCAACCAGAGCATCAGTATGCAGCTCATTGATGAAGCGGTTTAGGTCAAAGGCAGATGATTTTCTTTCACGTCTGGTGACTGTAGATGAGACCTGGGTCCGTTATCATCAGCCAGAGAATCAAACTCAAAGTCGCCAGTGGGTAGGGCCGGGGTTTCCGAGGCCAAAGATGTTCAAAACGCAACCCTCTGCTGGAAAGGTGATGGCTGCTGTATTTTGGAACGCACAAAGCGTGATTAGGTTGGACTTTCTAGCAAGGAAAAGTACAATAACAGGTGCGTATTATGCAATTTGCTCGACCAACTGAAAAGATATATTATGTATCCATTGACATGACATGCATAGGATATTTCAAGTAGCCTGACACTTCCTAGGGCTAAATTTTAAAACAAGCTGTTGTTCTGCTTGATGGATTCCCCGTTCCATTAAAGGGTCGTGTAATGTCATTGACAAAACCGCTCTAGGTCTTTTGAAGGACTACACTTAAACACGTGACGAAGAAGGAACCCACTACTTTGGTTGCGTAGTTTGTTCTTACTTTAGAACTATGAAGTTACTGGTAAGATTCCATGTACAGTAAAATTCCCAAATTAAGACCACCTTTGGGACTGTTCAAAAGTGGTCTTTAAGACCACTTTTGAACAGTCCCAAAGGTGGTCCCTGGCTACAAGACACTGCTGCAAGAAAACACAAAGAAAAAAAAACAACTGTACCCTTCTGAATAAGCTTTGTGAACCAGAATTAGTCTTATTTTTAGATGGTCTTAATAACGGAATATCACTGTATTTGCTTTGGTTGTGCAGTGTAAACTATGATGTACCCACTTGATATGATTTCATGGGCGAGTTCGAAAATATATCAAAAGAATATCCTAAGCTGAAGAGATGCCAGCTTAACCTATGTAATCTCCTATCTAATAAGTTTGGAGTGGGCCATTTCAAATAATAGGGGTGTCAGGTTTTGTTTTGTTAGCTGTAAGTTTTGAAAAAATGTAAGTACTTTTAGCAAACAGTGTAGACCCAGATCAGACACCACATTTAACCAACGTCCCAAAAAAGACGTCACGTTTTGCCAATGTGCCCCCCCCCCACACACACACACACAAAAAAAAAGACAAAACGTTTGGCCAATGTCCCAAATGTCTCAAAACAGACGCCACATTTTGCCAATGATCCCAAAAAGTCGCCGCGTTTTGCCAATGTCCCAAAATAAGGACACCGCGTTTTGCCAATGTCCCGAAACAGGGCCGCTAGACATATACAGTCGAACTTCAATGGCTCGAACACCTTTGGGACCTCGAAAATCTGTTCGAGACAGGGGTAGTTCGAACCACTGAGGTTACTGTCAGGAGGCATAACGAGATACTTTACATCTTTTCGGTGTTCTATAATGAATATGTATGCTGTGTGTACTCATTAGAATCGCCTCATCGAGGCGATTCTAATGAGTACACACAGCATACATTTGCAAGATAAAAGACTAAAATTTCCTAAATTATCCCCCACTTTTCTTATGTAGAGGATTTCGCTAGGGGCTCAAGAATGTGTTCGACTCATCCATAGTAAACGAGCCATCGGTGTTCGAGCAATCGAAGTTCTACTGTATGGGTTAAACATAGTGCGATGATTAGATTACTGTCGTCCTGTGGGTGCTGTTCTTGCTATTTTTCATTATTTATCTTTTGACACGGCATACATAGGCTGATATTTTTAAAACTGACGCATTCACTGGCCGAACTTCGCTATAAAAATGATGAAGAACGCCGTTTACCGCGCCTTCCTATCGCATTTATTAGCTGAGATATTGAGAAAAACATCATTTTTGTATTCTGCTGGGAAGACCGAGAAAAATTTTTGTCTCCGAATTTCGGATTTTTTCTCTCTATACTTAGTCGCTATAAAAATGATGAAGAACGCCGTTTACCGCGCCTTCCTATCGCATTTATTAGCTGAGATATTGAGAAAAACATCATTTTTGTATTCTGCTGGGAAGATAGAGAAAAAATTTTGTCTCCGAATTTCGGATTTTTTCTCTCTATACTTAGTTGCTATAAAAATGATGAAGAACGCCGTTTACCGCGCCTTCCTATCGCATTTATTAGCTGAGATATTGAGAAAAACATCATTTTTGTATTCTGCTGGGAAGACCGAGAAAAATATTTGTCTCGGTATTTCGGATTTTTTCTCTCTATACTTAGTCGCTATAAAAATGATGAAGAACGCCGTTTACCGCGCCTTCCTATCGCATTTATTAGCCGAGATATTGAGAAAAACATCATTTTTTTCTTCTGCTGGGAAGACCGAGAAAAAATTTTTGTCCCACAATTTCGGATTTTTTCTCTCTATTCTTAGTCGCTATAAAAATGATGAAGAACGCCGTTTACCGCGCCTTCCTATCGCATTTATTAGCTGAGATATTGAGAAAAACATCATTTTTGTATTCTGCTGGGAAGACCGAGAAAAATTTTTGTCTCACAATTTCGGATTTTTTCTCTCTATACTTAGTCGCTATAAAATTGATGAAGAACGCCGTTTACCGCGCCTTCCTATCGCATTTATTAGCTGAGATATTGAGAAAAACATCATTTTTGTATTCTGCTGGGAAGACCGAGAAAAATTTTTGTCTCACAATTTCGGATTTTTTCTCTCTATACTTAGTCGCTATAAAAATGATGAAGAACGCCGTTTACCGCACCTTCCTATCGCATTTATTAGCTGAGATATTGAGATAAACATCATTTTTGTATTCTGCTGGGAAGACCGAGAAAAATTTTTGTCTCACAATTTCGGATTTTTTCTCTCTATACTTAGTCGCTATAAAATTGATGAAGAACGCCGTTTACCGCGCCTTCCTATCGCATTTATTAGCTGAGATATTGAGAAAAACATCATTTTTGTATTCTGCTGGGAAGATGGAGAAAAATTTTTGTCTCCGAATTTCGGATTTTTTCTCTCTATACTTAGTCGCTATAAAAATGATGAAGAACGCCGTTTACCGCGCCTTCCTATCGCATTTATTAGCTGAGATATTGAGAAAAACATCATTTTTGTATTCTGCTGGGAAGATAGAGAAAAATTTTTGTCTCCGAATTTCGGATTTTTTCTCTCTATACTTAGTCGCTATAAAAATGATGAAGAACGCCCTTTACCGCGCCTTCCTATCGCATTTATTAGCTGAGATATTGAGAAAAAAATCATTTTTTTTTCTTCTGCTGGGAAGACCGAGAAAAATTTTGGTCTCCGAATTTCGGATGTTTTCTCTCTATACTTAGTCGCTATAAAAATGATGAAAAACGCCGTTTACCGCGCCTTCCTATCGCATTTATTAGCTGAGATATTGAGAAAAACATCATTTTTGTATTCTGCTGGGAAGATAGAGAAAAATTTTTGTCTCCGAATTTCGGATTTTTTCTCTCTATACTTAGTCGCTATAAAAATGATGAAGAACGCCGTTTACCGCGCCTTCCTATCGCATTTATTAGCTGAGATATTGAGAAAAACATCATTTTTGTATTCTGCTGGGAAGATAGAGAAAAATTTTTGTCTCCGAATTTCGGATTTTTTCTCTCTATACTTAGTCGCTATGAAAATGATGAAGAACGCCGTTTACCGCGCCTTCCTATCGCATTTATTAGCTGAGATATTGAGAAAAACATCATTTTTTTCTTCTGCTGGGAAGACCGAGAAAAATTTTTGTCTCCGAATTTCGGATTTTTTCTCTCTATACTTAGTCGCTATAAAAATGATGAAGAACGCCGTTTACCGCACCTTCCTATCACATCTATAAGCTGAGATATTGAGAAAAGCATCATTTTTTTTCTTCTGCTGGGAAGATAGATAAAAATTTTTGTCTCCGAATTTCGGATTTTTTCTCTCTATACTTAGTCGCTATAAAAATGATGAAGAACGCCGTTTACCGCGCCTTCCTATCGCATTTATTAGCTGAGATATTGAGAAAAACATCATTTTTGTCTTCTGCTGGGAAGACCGAGAAAAATTTTTGTCTCCGAATTTCGGATTTTTTCTCTCTATACTTAGTCGCTATAAAAATGATGAAGAACGCCGTTTACCGCGCCTTCTTCTCGCATTTATTAGCAGAGATATTGAGAAAACCATTATTTTTTTCTTCTGCTGGGAAGATAGAGAAAAAAGTTTGTCTCCGAATTTCGGATTTTTTCTCTCTATACTTAGTCGCTATAAAAATGATGAAGAACGCCGTTTACCGCACCTTCCTATCGCATCTATTAGCTGAGATATTGAGAAAAACATCATTTTTTTCTTCTGCTGTTTTGATAGAGAAAAAATTTTGTCTTCGAATTTAGGATTTTTTCTCTCTATACTTAGTCGCTATAAAAAATGATGAAGACTGCCGTTTACCGCGCCTTCCTATCCCATTTATTAGCTGAGATATTGAGAAAAACATCATTTTTGGCCTGCCCCGGGGCCCACTGGTTTTTCATAGGCTTGTATAGGGACAACCTTTAAAATATTCTTGTCCGAAACCAGAAGGTCCAGGCCTTTGATATTTGATATGCAGCTTCATCTAAAGGGCCTCTATACCAAGATTGTTCAAATAATAGCCCTGGGGCCAAAATGTCTCCGCCCGGAGCCCACTGGTTTTACATAGGCTTATATTAAGAAAGCCTTTAAAAATCTCCTTGTCTGAAACCACAAGGCCCAGGTCTTCGATATTTGGTACAAAGCTGCATCCAGTGGCTCTACCAAGATTGTTCGAATTATAGAGTCCTGCCGCAAAAATTTGAACAATCTTGGTAGATGTCTCTTGATGAAGCTTCAAAACAAATATCAAAGACCTTGGCCTTCTGGTTTAAGACAAGAAGATTTTGAAAGGTTTTCCCTATAATAACTGGATCCTTTGGAAGCAAAGAATACACCAATAAACGAAAATAGCAGACTCGGTTTTATTGAGTCTGTTCATGACCAGTACTTAAATGTGCAACACCGACCATGCCCTCTAGCACCGGCTTAAGCAGAACACTATTTTCAAAATGATTCTAAATGAACTCAATGATCCCAAAGGACCAGAAAATATAATCTGCACTATGATGGTGTACGAGGAGATTTTTTCTGGCCGCCACACGGCACAACACTAGCTGCAGTGAAGATAAATAAGTTCTGAATAGTTGGATCATTTGGAAGCAAAACATACACCAAACAAGAGGGCCATGGTAGCCCTGGATCGTTCACCTGAGTCCAAGACGTTTCATAGCTTATGGAAATAGTGAAGTCACTAGTTAAAGGACGTGTGGACCAAAGCTTTTTTTCACTGTTTTTTTTAGACCATCTTTTTCATTGCAGTGGAATCCTTTTAGCAACATTAGAGGAAACATTCTATGAAACTATATTACAAGGAGCCTTTGGCTTAGATGTTCTTTAAAGATTTTGGTATTTTCAGCTCTGGCAGAACAACTGAAAGGTCATACGAGGAACGTTTCCGTGAAATTATTTTGCAATTGGGCCATTTGCCTAGGAGGAGAAGTCCATGAAAGGTTCTTCTATTTTTTTAGCTCTGATGGCCAGAGCAGAACGATTTTAGCAAGTGTGGTAAATGGTCACAAGAGAAACATTTCTGTGAAGTTGTTTTTTAATTTAGACCATTTGCCTCAGAGGAGATGTTTGAAATTATTTTTTTTTTCCTATTTTAAGCTCTGGCGGTAATTTTGTTCAGTGGAGCGAATCGATTTTAGCAATTTTGGCAGAGGGTCACCCAAGGAACATGTTGAAATCTTGCCAGTTGTCATTTAAACATTTTTCTATTTTTAGCTCTGGTGGCCATTTTGTTCATCGAAGCTGAACCATTTTAGTGTGTGTGAATTCGGGTTTAACGTCGCTTTCAACAATTTTTCAGTCATATCACGACGGTGTCTGGTTGCGACAGGGAGCTCAATGCTCACGTTTATAGTGCTGCCTAACTGAAGTATCATGTCCCAGACACATTACATGATACCACACCCAGTCACATTATCCTGACACTGGATCGACCAGTCCTAGCTCTACCCCGTAAATCTGAGTACCAAGCGAGGAGCAGCTAGTACCATTTTTAACGACTTTGGTATGTCGCGGCCCGGGATCGAACCCGAGACCTCCCGTTCCCCTGAACCATTTTAGCAATTTGGTATAGGGTCACCCAAGAATCATTTCTGTGAAATTATTTCAAATTTGGGCAAGTAGGCTAGGAGGAAATGTCGTTTTAAAGTTTCGTCTGTATCAGCTGAGCGGAACCATTTTAGTAATATTTATTAATAGGGTCACCTGAGGAACATTTCTGTGAAATTACTTTGAAATCGAAGGAGATGTCGTTTAAAGGTTTTTTTTCTATTTTTATCCCCCGACCGAATAGGTTCGGGGGATATAGCGATCAGCCTGGCGTCCGTCCGTCCGTCTGTCCGGGCCAACATATAAGTGTTAGGGGTTATATTTTGTCCAACCTTATGGGTTTATTCCGTTAAGTTAACACTATAAACTCATAAACCTTACTGCTTAGGGGCTATTTTTCGGCTTAGGAGCTTAATTTCTCTATGGGAGTTTATAATGGGAAAAGCCCATAAACCGGATTTGTTAGAACGTCCGTCCGTCCGTCCGTCCGTCCGTAGACGCAACCTTGTGATGGCCATAACTCCTATACCCTTTGAGATTCATTGATGGTTCTTGGCACAATTGTTCACAAGGCCGAGACGGCGTGTCATGCGCAAGAACCAGAACTCTGGATGCCATACTTTTTTAGTTATCTCCCCTTTTAATAAAATAGAATGACTGCTTTGTGATGGCCATAACTCCAATACCCTTTGAGATATATTGATGGTACCTGGCACAGTTGTTCACAAGGCTGAGACGGCGTGTCATGCACAAGAACCACAACTCTGGTTGCCATGGTTTTGGAGTTATCTCCCCTTCCAATAAAATAGAGTGACAACCTTGTGATGGCCATAACTCCTATACCCTTTGAGATTCATTGATGGTTCTTGACACAATTGTTCACAAGGCTGAGGCGGCGTGTCATGCGCAAGAACCAGAACTCTGGATGCCATACGTTTTTAGTTATCTCCCCTTTTAATAAAATAGAATGACTACTTTGTGATGGCCATAACTCCAATACCCTTTGAGATATATTGATGGTACCTGGTACAGTTGTTCACAAGGCTGAGACTGTGTGTCATGCACAAGAACCACAACTCTGGTTGCCATGGTTTTGGAGTTATCTCCCCTTCCAATAAAATAGAGTGACAACCTTGTGATGGCCATAATTCCAATAGACTTTAAGATATATTGATGATACCTGGCACAGTTGTTCACAAAGCCGAGACAGTGTGTCATGCACAAGAACCACAACTCTGGGTGCCGTGTTTTTTTAGTTATCTCCCCTTCCAATAATATAGACTCACTACCTTGTGATGGCCACATCTCCAACACTCTTTGAGATATATTGATGATACTTGGTACAGTTGTACATGAGGTTTAGCAGGTGTGTCACGTGCAAGAACCACAACTCTGGGTGCCCTGGTTTTTTAATTATCTCCCCTGACAATATAACCTTGTGATGGCCATAACTCCAATACCCTTTGAGATATACTGATGGTACTTGGCACAATTGTATACAACGTTGAGACGGCGCTTCATGCCTAAGAACCACAACTCTGGGTGCTATGATATTTGAGTTATCTCCCCTTCCAATATAACAGTATGACAACCTTGTGACCACCGTACCTCCAATACCCTTTGAGACATATTGGTGATACTTGATGCAGATGTACATGAGGTTAAGCAGGTGTGTCACGCTCAAGAATTACAACTCTGGGTGCTCTGGTTTTTTAGTTATCTCCCCTGGCAATATAACCTTGTGATGGCCATAACTCCAACTCCCTTTGAGATATATTGAAGGAACTTGGCACAATTGTATACAAGGTACAGAAGGGATGTCATGTGCAAGAACCACAACTGTTGTTGCTGTGGTATTTGAGTTATCTACCCTTCCAATATAACAGTATGACCAGCTTGTGATCACCATATCTCCAATACCTTTTGAGACATATTGATAGTACTTTGTGCAGAAATACATGAGCTTAAGCAGGCATGTCATGCGCAAGAACCACATTTCTGAGTGCCCTGGTTTTTTAGTTATCTCCCCTGACAGTATAATCTTGCGATGGCCATAACTGCAATACTTTTGTGATATGTGGTTTAATTCTGGTGCACTTTCTATTGGTGAACAATCTTCTGAAGGCCATATTGGCTTTTGGTCGGGGGATTTGCCATCTCTTCCGATGGCTATTTTTAGCTCTGGCAGCCATTTTGTTCAGCGGAGAGGAACAATTTTAGTAAGGATGGTAGAGGGTCACCAATGGAACATTTCTATGAAATAATTTTGAATTCGGGCAAGTTGGCTAGGAGGAGATGTCATTTAAAAGTGTTTTTTTTTTTTTTAGCTCTTGCGGCTTGTTCAGCAGACCGGAACCATTTAGCAGTTTTGGCAGAGGGTCACCCAAGGAACATTTCTGTGAAAATATTTTGAAATTGGGCCAGTGGGCTAGGACGAGATTTCGTTGTCATTTTTTTTCTATTTTTAGCGCTGGTGGCCATTTTGTTCAGCAGAGCTGAACCATTTTAGCAATTATGGTAGAGGGTCACCCAAGGACCATTTCTGTGAATTATTTTGAAATCGAGCAAGTGGGCTAGGAGGAGATGTCGTTTAAAGTTTTTTTTCTATTTTTAGCTCTGGTGGACCGGGCTTCCTCAGACTTTCGGATGAGTCTTTAAACCGAGATCCCGTCTCCGTATGACCTTAGCTGTTGGTGAGACGTAAAACTCAAATACTCACTCACTCACTCACCCACTCACTCACTCACTCACTCAGATCTGATGGCCATTTTGTTTAACGGGGTGAACAATTTTAGCAATTTTGGTAAAGGGTCACTCAAGGTACATTCGTGTGAACTTATTTCAAAATCCTTTCACCGGTTAAGGAGAGGTCATTTGAAGAAATTGTTGACGATGCACGACACACAAAGGACGACGAACGCCGGACACAGGTCGATCACAATAGCTCACAATGAGCACCTTGTGCTCAGGTGAGCTAATAAAGGAAAATAGCAGACTCGGTTATTGAGCTTATTCATTTATGACCAGTACTGAAATGCACAAAACCGACCACGCCCTCTAACACCGGATTATGCAGAACCCTATTTTCAAAATGATTCTAAATGAACTCAATGATCCCAGATTAAGCGGGGCCGCGGGTCGGGCCCTTTTAGGCCTCAGAGCTATTTTTAGAACAATCTTCGTAGAGGTCCTCTAGATGAAGCTTCATACCCAATTTCAAAGACCTTGGATTTCTGGCTTCAGACAAGACGTTTTTTTTTTCAGGTTTTCCCTATATAAGCCTATGTAAAACCAGTGGGCCCCGGGGCGGGGCCATTTTGGCCCGGGGGCTATAATTTGAACAATATTGGTATAGATCCTCTAGATGAAGCTTCATACCAAGGTCCTCTTGATGAAGCTTCATACCAAATATCAAAGACCCGGGCTTTCTGGTTTCAGACAAGAAGAGTTTTAAAAGTTTTGTTTGCTGGTTTTGCTTGGATCCCAAATTTTTGAACTACTTTCAGTATGTACCTCCCAAGCATCATTCTGGTGAAGTTTGGTTTAAATTGGCACAGTGGTTAGGAGGAGATGTCAATGCTGACGGACGACGGACTAAGGACGGACGCCTGAGCACTTGCCTGTCCATTACGAAAACATGCCTATACGAATACATTGTAACCTTTATCTCCGAAAAAATGAAAATTTTAAGATGAACAATTGTGATATTTTTCTTATTTCTGCTTTACAATATAGATTGTAGGTAGTCGTTAGAACCGCCTCATCGAGGTGGTTCTTACTAGTACCCACAATCTATATTGTAGAGCAGAAATAAGACAAAATAGGTTTACCCCTGCAAACCCCAGTCTTACGAAATAAAAGTGGGGTTCAAGGGAGTCAAAATTATGTAGGCGTGTTTTCGTGATGCAGAAAAACTCAGATGAGTTACATAAAACCAACAGGGTTTACAAGCATGAACGGTCCGACTCGCACCGCTTTCCCTGGGCAGGCTTAGATCCTCTAAGCGGTTTACCAGTACTCGCGTGCGGTCGGTTTCAGCTCTGCGAGGAAGCATCATGCAGCCCATCTTTATGTTCAAGTCCCGATGGGCGGGGCCGAAAGTTACTTTATTACATTAGACGTTGTTATTTTTGGGATTGTCTGCACACACAGACACCGGGTACCCACACCAACTTCTACCTCAGGACCTGCACCAACTTCGACCTTAGGATATATGGATACTTTATGATTTAATTTTTTCGTTTGAGATTTCATCTTCCTCGGTAGCTCAGTCGGATGCGCGTCTGACTGGTGATCAGGAGGACGCTTGTTCGATACCTGCTAGGGTCGGCAACATTCTTTCGTAGAGTTTGATCATGAAATCTTTTCTACGGTCATTCTCTCCATTCCGCTGATTCAAGACGGGCAGAACCGGCCCCGATAGCTCAGTTGGTAGAGTGTCCGCTCCGGGGAACGGGAGGTCACGGGTTCGACCCCGGGCCGCGACATACCAAAGTCGTTAAAAATGGTACTAACTGCTCCTCGCTTGGCACTCAGATTTACGGGGTAGAGCTAGGACTGGTCGACCCAGTGTCAGGATAATGTGACTGGGTGTGGTATCATGTAATGTGTCTGGGACATGATACTTCAGTGAGGCAGCACTATAAAAGTGAGCATTGAGCTCCCTGTCGCAACCAGACACCGTCGTGATATGACTGAAAAATTGTTGAAAGCGACGTTAACCTCGAATTCACACACACACACAAGACGGGCAGTTGTCAGTTTCTGTCGAAAGAATGTACACTGTACTGGTTAACCTCTTACGTATATGTTGATAGGTAAATTGACCGGCTCAAAAATGACCTAAAATAGTTAAACTCCAATACAAACAAACAAACCTGTCCTAGACGAAAGTTACTTTATTAGATAAGGCGTTGATACATTTGGCGTTGACTGCAACGCCTAATGTTTTGTTTGTTTGTTTGATTTGAGGTTTAACGTCCCAGTCAACACTGTAAAGGTCATTTTGGAGACGTTGCTTCCAATTTTGTGGGACTTTTACCCGACATTGAGATGAAATGACATCTCAAGCCCTGTCGCCCAATGAAACCAATATGGTTTATTAGCATGGACGGTCCGCCTCGCATCGCGGTTCCTGGAAGGCTTAGATCCTCCAAGCGGTTTACCAGTACAAGTGTGCGGGCCGGATTCAGCTCTGCGTGGAAGCATCATGCAGCCCATATATTTCTTCAAGCCCCTATGGGCGGCGGCTTGAACGCCTAATGTAATACACTCAGAACATTTCAAAGAAACGGGCCTCCGTGGCCTAGTGGTTAAGAGCGCTGACTCTTGATCACTAGGTCTCTCACCGCTGTGGTTCGAGCCTTGCGCGGGTCACATGTGAGACGCCAAGTTCTGCAACGGAAGATCAGGTGGTTTTTCTCCGGGTACTCCGGTTTTCGCCCACCTCTGATTACCGATCGGCTCGATATGAGTGAAATAATCTTGAAAGGGCCGTAAAACCAAACAAACATTTCAAAGAATCTTGAGTCATATCATTAATAAGAACAGTGTTGCGTACCCACACCAGATTCGATCCCGGTATCCACACCACCTTCATCTCATATATATGGATACTTGATAGCTTGCTTTAACATTTTCATTTGATATTTCGTCTTGTAATAGACGAAAGTCAATTTAATACATTAAGCGTTGTTACATTTGGCATTGACTGCAACGCCTAATATAACAACGCCTAATATAATACACTCAGAACATTTCATAGAATCTTGAGGAATATCATTAATTAGAATAGAGTTGCGTTAGAGAAGCACAAGCCCCCCTCCCCCCCCCCCACACACACACAAACACTCCAAGTACCCACACCACCTTCGACCCCAGTACCCACACCAACTTTGACCCCAAGTACCCACGTCACATTCGACCCCAAGATATATGGATACTTTATGATTTTAACTCTTTCATTTGAGATTTCATCTTGTCCTAGACGAAAGCTACTTTATTACATTAGGCGTTGTTACATTTGGCGTTGACTGCAACGCCTAATGTAACAACGTCTAATGTATTACACTCAGAACATTTAATAGAATCTTAAGTCATATCATTAATGAGAACAGTGTTGGGTTGGTATCTTTCAAGAAGCACAGCCTCCCACCACATACACTCCAAGTACCCACACCACCTTCGACCCAAGTACCAACACCACCGTCGTCCCCAGTACCCACACCACCTTCGACCCTAAGATATATGGATACTGTATGATTTTAACTTTCTTATTTGAGATTTCATCTTGTCCTAGACGAAAGTTACTTTATTACATTAGGCATTGTTGCATTTGGCGTTGACTGCAACGCCTAATGTAACAACGCCTGATGTATTACACTCAGAACATTTCATAGAATCTTAAGTCATATCATTAATAATAACAGTGTTGCGTTGGTATCTTTCAAGAAGCACAGCTTCCCACCACATAAACTCCAAGTTACCACACCACCTTCGACCCAAGTACCCACACCACCTTCGTTCCCAGTACCCACACCACCTTCGACCCTAAGATATATGGATACTATATGATTTATACTTTCTTATTTGAGATTTGAACTTGGCCTAGACGAAAGTTACTTTATTACATTAGGCGTTGTTACATTTGGCATTGACTGCAATGCCTAATGTAACAACGCCTAATGTAATACACTCAGATCTTAAGTAATATCATTAATTAGAATAGAGTTGCGTGGAAGCACAAGCTCCCCACCATACACACTCCAAGTACCCACACCCCTTCGACCCCAGTACCCACATTCTTCGATCCCAAGGTATATAGATACTCTATGATTTTAACTTTTTTTTTGAGATTTCATCTTGTCCTAGACGAAAGTTACTTTATTACATTAGGCGTTGTTACATTTGGCATTGACTGCAACGCCTAATGTAACAACGCCTAATGTAATACACTCAGATCTTAAGTAAAATCTTTGAATTAGAATAGAGTTGCGTTGAAACATAAGCTCCCCACCATACACACTCCAAGTACCCACACCACCTTCGACCCCAGTAGCTTCACCCCCTTCGACCACAGTACCCGCACAACCTTCGACCCCATGGCATATGGATACTCTATGATTATTTTTTTTTTTTAGATTTCATCTTGTCCTAGACGAAAGTTACTTTATTACATTAGGCGTTGTTACATTTGGCGTTGACTGCAACGCCTAATGTAACAACGCCTAATGTAATACACTCAGATCTTAAGTAATACTATTAATTAGAATAGAGTTGTGTTGAAGCACAAGCTCCCCACCATACACACTCCAAGTACCCACACCACCTTCGACCCCAGTACCCACACCCCCTTCGACCCCAGTACCCACACAACCTTCGACCCCAAGGTATACGGATACTCTATGATTTTAACTTTTTTGGGGGGATTTCATCTTGTCCTAGACGAAAGTTACTCTATTACATTAGGCGTTGTTACATTTGGCGTTGACCGCAACGCCTAATGTAACAACGCCTAATGTAATACACTAAGATCTTAAGTAATATCATTAATTAGAATAGAGTTGCGTTGAAGCACAAGCTCCCCACCATACACACTCCAAGTACCCACACCACCTTCTACCCCAGTACCCACACACCATTCGACCCCAGTACCCACACAACCTTCGACCCCAAGGTATATGGATACTCTATGATTTTAACATTTTTTTTAGATTTCATCTTGTCCTAGACGAAAGTTACTTTATTACATAAGGCGTTGTTACATTTGGCGTTGAGTGCAACGCCTAATGTAACAACGCCTAATGTAATACATTCAGATCTAATAAGTAATATCATTAATTAGAATAGAGTTGCGTTGAAGCACAAGCTCCCCACCATACACACTCAAAGTACCTACACCACCTTCGACCCCAGTATCCACAACCCCTTCGACCCCAATACCCAGACAACCTTCGGCCCCAAGGTATATGGATACTCTATGATTTTGACTTTTTTTGAGATTTCATCTTGTCCTACACGAAATTTACTTTATTACATTAGGCGTTGTTACATTTGGCGTTGACTGCAACGCCTAATGTAACAACGCCTAATGTAATAAACTTGTTTATTACAATTGGCGTTGTATTACATTAGAGGTTGCCACAAGGCGCGGCAAACGGCGTTCTTCATCATTTTTATAGCGACTTAGTATAGAGAGAGAAAATCCGAAATTCGGAGACAAAATTTTTCTCTATCTTCCCAGCAGAAGAAAAAAAATGATGTTTTTCTCAATATCTCAGCTAATAAATGCGATAGGAAGGGGCGGTAAACGGCGTTCTTCATCATTTTTATAGCGACTAAGTATATAGAGAAAAAATCCGAAATTCGGAGACAAACATTTTTCTCGGTCTTCCCAGCAGAAGAAAAAAATGATGTTTTTCTCAATATCTCAGCTAATAAATGCGATAGGAAGGCGCGGTAAACGGCGTTCTTCATCATTTTTATAGCGACTAAGTATAGAGAGAAAAAATCCGAAATTCCGAGACAAAAATTTTTCTCGGTCTTCCCAGCAGAATACAAAAATGATGTTTTTCTCAATATCTCAGCTAATAAATGCGATAGGAAGGTGCGGTAAACGGCGTTCTTCATCATTTTTATAGCGACTAAGTATAGAGAAAAAAAATCCGAAATTCGGAGACAAAAATTTTTCTCTATCTTCCCAGCAGTATACAAAAATGATGTTTTTCTCAATATCTCAGCTAATAAATGCGATAGGAAGGCGCGGTAAACGGCGTTCTTCATCATTTTTATAGCGACTAAGTATAGAGAGAAAAATCCGAAATTCGGAGACAAAAATTTTTCTCTATCTTCCCAGCAGAATACAAAAATGATGTTTTTCTCAATATCTCAGCTAATAAATGCGATAGGAAGGCGCGGTAAACGGCGTTCTTCATCATTTTTATAGCGACTAAGTATAGAGAGAAAAAATCCGAAATTCCGAGACAAACATTTTTCTCGGTCTTCCCAGCAGAAGAAAAAAATGATGTTTTTCTCAATATCTCGGTAATAAATGCGATAGGAAGGCGCGGTAAACGGCGTTCTTCATCATTTTTATAGCGACTAAGTATAGAGAGAAAAAATCCGAAATTCCGAGACAAATATTTTTCTCGGTCTTCCCAGCAGAAGAAAAAAAATGATGTTTTTCTCAATACCTCAGCTAATAAATGCGATAGGAAGGTGCGGTAAACGGCGTTCTTCATCATTTTTATAGCGACTTAGTATAGAGAGAAAAAATCCGAAATTCGGAGACAAAAAGTTTTCTCTATCTTCCCAGCAGAATACAAAAAATGATGTTTTTCTCAATATCTCAGCTAATAAATGTGATAGGAAGGCGCGGTAAACGGCGTTCTTCATCATTTTTATAGCGACTAAGTATAGAGAGAAAAAATCCGAAATTCGGAGACAAAAATTTTTCTCGGTCTTCCCAGCAGAATACAAAAATGATGTTTTTCTCAATATCTCAGCTAATAAATGCGATAGGAAGGCGCGGTAAACGGCGTTCTTCATCATTTTATAGCGACTAAGTATAGAGAGAAAAAATCCGAAATTCGGAGACAAAAATTTTTCTCGGTCTTCCCAGCAGAATACAAAAATGATGTTTTTCTCAATATCTCAGCTAATAAATGCGATAGGAAGGCGCGGTAAACGGCGTTCTTCATCATTTTTATAGCGACTAAGTATAGAGAGAAAAAATCCGAAATTGTGAGACAAAATTTTTCTCGGTCTTCCCACCAGAAGACAAAAATGATGTTTTTCTCAATATCTCGGCTAATAAATGCGATAGGAAGACGAGGTAAACGGCGTTCTTCATCATTTTTATAGCGACTAAGTATAGAGAGAAAAAATCCGAAATTCCGAGACAAAAATTTTTCTCGGTCTTCCCAGCAGAATACAAAAATGATGTTTTTCTCAATATCTCAGCTAATAAATGCGATAGGAAGGTGCGGTAAACGGCGTTCTTCATCATTTTTATAGCGACTAAGTATAGAGAGAAAAAATCCGAAATTCCGAGACAAAAAGTTTTCTCTATCTTCTCAGCAGAATACAAAAATGATGTTTTTCTCAATATCTCAGCTAATAAATGCGATAGGAAGGCGCGGTAAACGGCGTTCTTCATCATGTTTATAGCGACTTAGTATAGAGAGAAAAAATCCGAAATTCGGAGACAAAAATTTTTCTCGGTCTTCCCAGCAGAATACAAAAATGATGTTTTTCTCAATATCTCAGCTAATAAATGCGATAGGAAGGCGCGGTAAACGGCGTTCTTCATCATTTTTATAGCGACTAAGTATAGAGAGAAATAATCCGAAATTCGGAGACAAAAAATTTTCTCGGTCTTCCCAGCAGAATACAAAAATGATGTTTTTCTCAATATCTCAGCTAATAAATGCGATAGGAAGGCGCGGTAAACGGCGTTCTTCATCATTTTTATAGCGACTAAGTATAGAGAGAAAAAATCCGAAATTCGGAGACAAAAATTTTTCTCGGTCTTCCCAGCAGAATACAAAAATGATGTTTTTCTCAATATCTCAGCTAATAAATGCGATAGGAAGACGAGGTAAACGGCGTTCTTCATCATTTTATAGCGACTAAGTATAGAGAGAAAAAATCCGAAATTCGGAGACAAAAATTTTTCTCTATCTTCCCAGCAGAATACAAAAATGATGTTTTTCTCAATATCTCGGCTAATAAATGCGATAGGAAGGCGCGGTAAACGGCGTTCTTCATCATTTTTATAGCGACTAAGTATAGAGAGAAAAAATCCGAAATTCGGAGACAAAAATTTTTCTCTATCTTCCCAGCAGAATACAAAAATGATGTTTTTCTCAATATCTCGGCTAATAAATGCGATAGGAAGGCGCGGTAAACGGCGTTCTTCATCATTTTTATAGCGACTAAGTATAGAGAGAACAAACCCGAAATTCGGAGACAAAAATTTTTCTCTATCTTCCCAGCAGAATACAAAAATGATGTTTTTCTCAATATCTCAGCTAATAAATGCGATAGGAAGGCGCGGTAAACGGCGTTCTTCATCATTTTTATAGCGACTAAGTATAGAGAGAAAAAATCCGAAATTCCGAGACAAAAATTTTTCTCGGTCTTCCCAGCAGAAGAAAAAAATGATGTTTTTCTCAATATCTCAGCTAATAAATGCGATAGGAAGGTGCGGTAAACGGCGTTCTTCATCATTTTTATAGCGACCAAGTATAGAGAGAAAAAATCCGAAATTCGGAGACAAAAAGTTTTCTCTATCTTCTCAGCAGAATACAAAAATGATGTTTTTCTCAATATCTCAGCTAATAAATGCGATAGGAAGGCGCGGTAAACGGCGTTCTTCATCATTTTTATAGCGACTTAGTATAGAGAGAAAAAATCCGAAATTCGGAGACAAAAATTTTTCTCGGTCTTCCCAGCAGAATACAAAAATGATGTTTTTCTCAATATCTCAGCTAATAAATGCGATAGGAAGGCGCGGTAAACGGCGTTCTTCATCATTTTTATAGCGACTAAGTATAGAGAGAAAAAATCCGAAATTCGGAGACAAAATTTTTTCTCGGTCTTCCCAGCAGAATACAAAAATGATGTTTTTCTCAATATCTCAGCTAATAAATGCGATAGGAAGGCGCGGTAAACGGCGTTCTTATCATTTTTATAGCGACTAAGTATAGAGAGAAAAAATCCGAAATTCGGAGACAAAAATTTTTCTCGGTCTTCCCAGCAGAAGACAAAAATGATGTTTTTCTCAATATCTCGGCTAATAAATGCGATAGGAAGGCGCGGTAAACGGCGTTCTTCATCATTTTTATAGCGACTAAGTATAGAGAGAAAAAATCCGAAATTCCGAGACAAAAATTTTTCTCGGTCTTCCCAGCAGAAGAAAAAAATGATGTTTATCTCAATATCTCAGCTAATAAATGCGATAGGAAGGTGCGGTAAACGGCGTTCTTCATCATTTTTATAGCGACTAAGTATAGAGAGAAAAAATCCGAAATTCGGAGACAAAAATTTTTCTCTATCTTCCCAGCAGAATACAAAAATGATGTTTTTCTCAATATCTCAGCTAATAAATGCGATAGGAAGGCGCGGTAAACGGCGTTCTTCATCATTTTTATAGCGACTCAGTATAGAGAGAAAAAATCCGAAATTCGAAGACAAAAATTTTTTGTCTATCTTCCCAGCGGAATACAAAAATGATGTTTTTCTCAATATCTCAGCTAATAAATGCGATAGGAAGGCGCGGTAAACGGCGTTCTTCATCATTTTTATAGCGACTAAGTATAGAGAGAAAAAATCCGAAATTCGGAGACAAAAATTTTTCTCGGTCTTCCCAGCAGAATACAAAAATGATGTCTTTCTCAATATCTCAGCTAATAAATGCGATAGGAAGGCGCGGTAAACGGCGTTCTTCATCATTTTTATAGCGACTAAGTATAGAGAGAAAAAATCCGAAATTCGGAGACAAAAATTTTTCTCTATCTTCCCAGCAGAATACAAAAATGATGTTTTTCTCAATATCTCGGCTAATAAATGCGATAGGAAGGCGCGGTAAACGGCGTTCTTCATCATTTTTATAGCGACTAAGTATAGAGAGAAAAAATCCGAAATTCGGAGACAAAAATTTTTCTCTATCTTCCCAGCAGAATACAAAAATGATGTTTTTCTCAATATCTCAGCTAATAAATGCGATAGGAAGGCGCGGTAAACGGCGTTCTTCATCATTTTTATAGCGACTAAGTATAGAGAGAAAAAATCCGAAATTCGGAGACAAAATTTTTCTCTATCTTCCCAGCAGAATACAAAAATGATGTTTTTCTCAATATCTCAGCTAATAAATGCGCTAGGAAGGCGCGGTAAACGGCGTTCTTCATCATTTTTATAGCGACTAAGTATAGTGAGAAAAAATCCGAAATTCGGAGACAAAAATTTTTCTCGGTCTTCCCAGCAGAATACAAAAATGATGTTTTTCTCAATATCTCAGCTAATAAATGCGATAGGAAGGCGCGGTAAACGGCGTTCTTCATCATTTTTATAGCGACTAAGTATAGAGAGAAAAAATCCGAAATTCCGAGACAAAATTTTTTCTCGGTCTTCCCAGCAGAAGAAAAAAAATGATGTTTTTCTCAATATCTCAGCTAATAAATGCGATCGGAAGGTGCGGTAAACGGCGTTCTTCATCATTTTTATAGCGACTAAGTATAGAGAGAAAAAATCCGAAATTCGGAGACAAAAATTTTTCTCTATCTTCCCAGCAGAATACAAAAATGATGTTTTTCTCAATATCTCAGCTAATAAATGCGATAGGAAGGCGCGGTAAACGGCGTTCTTCATCATTTTTATAGCGACTAAGTATAGAGAGAAAAAATCCGAAATTCGGAGACAATAATTTTTCTCTATCTTCCCAGCAGAATACAAAAATGATGTTTTTCTCAATATCTCAGCTAATAAATGCGATAGGAAGGCGCGGTAAACGGCGTTCTTCATCATTTTTATAGCGACTAAGTATAGAGAGAAAAAATCCGAAATTCGGAGACAATAATTTTTCTCTATCTTCCCAGCAGAATACAAAAATGATGTTTTTCTCAATATCTCAGCTAATAAATGCGATAGGAAGGCGCGGTAAACGGCGTTCTTCATCATTTTTATAGCGACTAAGTATAGAGAGAAAAAATCCGAAATTCGGAGACAAAAATTTTTCTCGGTCTTCCCAGCAGAATACAAAAATGATGTTTTTCTCAATATCTCAGCTAATAAATGCGATAGGAAGGCGCGGTAAACGGCGTTCTTCATCATTTTTATAGCGACTAAGTATAGAGAGAAAAAATCCGAAATTCGGAGACAAAAATTTTTCTCTATCTTCCCAGCAGAATACAAAAATGATGTTTTTCTCAATATCTCGGCTAATAAATGCGATAGGAAGGCGCGGTAAACGGCGTTCTTCATCATTTTTATAGCGACTAAGTATAGAGAGAAAAAATCCGAAATTCCGAGACAAAAATTTTTCTCGGTCTTCCCAGCAGAAGAAAAAAATGATGTTTATCTCAATATCTCAGCTAATAAATGCGATAGGAAGGTGCGGTAAACGGCGTTCTTCATCATTTTTATAGCGACTAAGTATAGAGAGAAAAAATCCGAAATTCGGAGACAAAAATTTTTCTCTATCTTCCCAGCAGAATACAAAAATGATGTTTTTCTCAATATCTCAGCTAATAAATGCGATAGGAAGGCGCGGTAAACGGCGTTCTTCATCATTTTTATAGCGACTAAGTATAGAGAGAAAAAATCCGAAATTCGGAGACAAAAATTTTTTGTCTATCTTCCCAGCGGAATACAAAAATGATGTTTTTCTCAATATCTCAGCTAATAAATGCGATAGGAAGGCGCGGTAAACGGCGTTCTTCATCATTTTTATAGCGACTAAGTATAGAGAGAAAAAATCCGAAATTCGGAGACAAAAATTTTTCTCTATCTTCCCAGCAGAATACAAAAATGATGTTTTTCTCAATATCTCAGCTAATAAATGCGATAGGAAGGCGCGGTAAACGGCGTTCTTCATCATTTTTATAGCGACTAAGTATAGAGAGAAAAAATCCGAAATTCGGAGACAAAATTTTTCTCTATCTTCCCAGCAGAATACAAAAATGATGTTTTTCTCAATATCTCAGCTAATAAATGCGCTAGGAAGGCGCGGTAAACGGCGTTCTTCATCATTTTTATAGCGACTAAGTATAGTGAGAAAAAATCCGAAATTCGGAGACAAAAATTTTTCTCGGTCTTCCCAGCAGAATACAAAAATGATGTTTTTCTCAATATCTCAGCAAATAAATGCGATAGGAAGGCGCGGTAAACGGCGTTCTTCATCATTTTTATAGCGACTAAGTATAGACAGAAAAAATCCGAAATTCGGAGACAAAAATTTTTCTCGGTCTTCCCAGCAGAATACAAAAATGATGTTTTTCTCAATATCTCAGCTAATAAATGCGATAGGAAGGCGCGGTAAACGGCGTTCTTCATCATTTTTATAGCGACTAAGTATAGAGAGAAAAAATCCGAAATTGTGAGACAAAATTTTTCTCGGTCTTCCCACCAGAAGACAAAAATGATGTTTTTCTCAATATCTCGGCTAATAAATGCGATAGGAAGACGAGGTAAACGGCGTTCTTCATCATTTTTATAGAGACTAAGTATAGAGAGAAAAAATCCGAAATTCCGAGACAAAAATTTTTCTCGGTCTTCCCAGCAGAATACAAAAATGATGTTTTTCTCAATATCTCAGCTAATAAATGCGATAGGAAGGTGCGGTAAACGGCGTTCTTCATCATTTTTATAGCGACTAAGTATAGAGAGAAAAAATCCGAAATTCGGAGACAAAAAGTTTTCTCTATCTTCTCAGCAGAATACAAAAATGATGTTTTTCTCAATATCTCAGCTAATAAATGCGATAGGAAGGCGCGGTAAACGGCGTTCTTCATCATTTTTATAGCGACTTAGTATAGAGAGAAAAAATCCGAAATTCGGAGACAAAAATTTTTCTCGGTCTTCCCAGCAGAATAAAAAAATGATGTTTTTCTCAATATCTCAGCTAATAAATGCGATAGGAAGGCGCGGTAAACGGCGTTCTTCATCATTTTTATAGCGACTAAGTATAGAGAGAAAAAATCCGAAATTCGGAGACAAAAAATTTTCTCGGTCTTCCCAGCAGAATACAAAAATGATGTTTTTCTCAATATCTCAGCTAATAAATGCGATAGGAAGGCGCGGTAAACGGCGTTCTTCATCATTTTTATAGCGACTAAGTATAGAGAGAAAAAATCCGAAATTCGGAGACAAAAATTTTTCTCGGTCTTCCCAGCAGAATACAAAAATGATGTTTTTCTCAATATCTCAGCTAATAAATGCGATAGGAAGGCGCGGTAAACGGCGTTCTTCATCATTTTTATAGCGACTAAGTATAGAGAGAAAAAATCCGAAATTCGGAGACAAAAATTTTTCTCTATCTTCCCAGCAGAATACAAAAATGATGTTTTTCTCAATATCTCGGCTAATAAATGCGATAGGAAGGCGCGGTAAACGGCGTTCTTCATCATTTTTATAGCGACTAAGTATAGAGAGAAAAAATCCGAAATTGTGAGACAAAAATTTTTCTCGGTCTTCCCAGCGGAATACAAAAATGATGTTTTTCTCAATATCTCAGCTAATAAATGCGATAGGAAGGCGCGGTAAACGGCGTTCTTCATCATTTTTATAGCGACTAAGTATAGAGAGAAAAAATCCGAAGTTCGGAGACAAAAATTTTTCTCTATCTTCCCAGCAGAATACAAAAATGATGTTTTTCTCAATATCTCAGCTAATAAATGCGATAGGAAGGCGCGGTAAACGGCGTTCTTCATCATTTTTATAGCGACTAAGTATAGAGAGAAAAAATCCGAAATTCGGAGACAAAATTTTTCTCTATCTTCCCAGCAGAATACAAAAATGATGTTTTTCTCAATATCTCAGCTAATAAATGCGCTAGGAAGGCGCGGTAAACGGCGTTCTTCATCATTTTTATAGCGACTAAGTATAGTGAGAAAAAATCCGAAATTCGGAGACAAAAATTTTTCTCGGTCTTCCCAGCAGAATACAAAAATGATGTTTTTCTCAATATCTCAGCTAATAAATGCGATAGGAAGGCGCGGTAAACGGCGTTCTTCATCATTTTTATAGCGACTAAGTATAGAGAGAAAAAATCCGAAATTCCGAGACAAAATTTTTTCTCGGTCTTCCCAGCAGAAGAAAAAAATGATGTTTTTCTCAATATCTCAGCTAATAAATGCGATCGGAAGGTGCGGTAAACGGCGTTCTTCATCATTTTTATAGCGACTAAGTATAGAGAGAAAACATCCGAAATTCGGAGACAAAAATTTTTCTCTATCTTCCCAGCAGAATACAAAAATGATGTTTTTCTCAATATCTCAGCTAATAAATGCGATAGGAAGGCGCGGTAAACGGCGTTCTTCATCATTTTTATAGCGACTAAGTATAGAGAGAAAAAATCCGAAATTCGGAGACAATAATTTTTCTCTATCTTCCCAGCAGAATACAAAAATGATGTTTTTCTCAATATCTCAGCTAATAAATGCGATAGGAAGGCGCGGTAAACGGCGTTCTTCATCATTTTTATAGCGACTAAGTATAGAGAGAAAAAATCCGAAATTCGGAGACAATAATTTTTCTCTATCTTCCCAGCAGAATACAAAAATGATGTTTTTCTCAATATCTCAGCTAATAAATGCGATAGGAAGGCGCGGTAAACGGCGTTCTTCATCATTTTTATAGCGACTAAGTATAGAGAGAAAAAATCCGAAATTCGGAGACAAAAATTTTTCTCGGTCTTCCCAGCAGAATACAAAAATGATGTTTTTCTCAATATCTCAGCTAATAAATGCGATAGGAAGGCGCGGTAAACGGCGTTCTTCATCATTTTTATAGCGACTAAGTATAGAGAGAAAAAATCCGAAATTGTGAGACAAAATTTTTCTCGGTCTTCCCACCAGAAGACAAAAATGATGTTTTTCTCAATATCTCGGCTAATAAATGCGATAGGAAGACGAGGTAAACGGCGTTCTTCATCATTTTTATAGCGACTAAGTATAGAGAGAAAAAATCCGAAATTCGGAGACAAAAAGTTTTCTCTATCTTCTCAGCAGAATACAAAAATGATGTTTTTCTCAATATCTCAGCTAATAAATGCGATAGGAAGGCGCGGTAAACGGCGTTCTTCATCATTTTTATAGCGACTTAGTATAGAGAGAAAAAATCCGAAATTCGGAGACAAAAATTTTTCTCGGTCTTCCCAGCAGAATAAAAAAAATGATGTTTTTCTCAATATCTCAGCTAATAAATGCGATAGGAAGGCGCGGTAAACGGCGTTCTTCATCATTTTTATAGCGACTAAGTATAGAGAGAAAAAATCCGAAATTCGGAGACAAAAAATTTTCTCGGAAGGCGCGGTAAACGGCGTTCTTCATCATTTTTATAGCGACTAAGTATAGAGAGAAAAAATCCGAAATTCCGAGACAAAAATTTTTCTCGGTCTTCCCAGCAGAAGAAAAAATGATGTTTTTCTCAATATCTCAGCTAATAAATGCGATAGGAAGGTGCGGTAAACGGCGTTCTTCATCATTTTTATAGCGATTAAGTATAGAGAGAAAAAATCCGAAATTCGGAGACAAAAAGTTTTCTCTATCTTCTCAGCAGAATACAAAAATGATGTTTTTCTCAATATCTCAGCTAATAAATGCGATAGGAAGGCGCGGTAAACGGCGTTCTTCATCATTTTTATAGCGACTTAGTATAGAGAGAAAAAATCCGAAATTCGGAGACAAAAATTTTTCTCGGTCTTCCCAGCAGAATACAAAAATGATGTTTTTCTCAATATCTCAGCTAATAAATGCGATAGGAAGGCGCGGTAAACGGCGTTCTTCATCATTTTTATAGCGACTAAGTATAGAGAGAAAAAATCCGAAATTCGGAGACAAAAATTTTTCTCTATCTTCCCAGCAGAATACAAAAATGATGTTTTTCTCAATATCTCGGCTAATAAATGCGATAGGAAGGCGCGGTAAACGGCGTTCTTCATCATTTTTATAGCGACTAAGTATAGAGAGAAAAAATCCGAAATTCCGAGACAAATATTTTTCTCGGTCTTCCCAGCAGAAGAAAAAAAATGATGTTTTTCTCAATATCTCAGCTAATAAATGCGATAGGAAGGTGCGGTAAACGGCGTTCTTCATCATTTTTATAGCGACTTAGTATAGAGAGAAAAAATCCGAAATTCGGAGACAAAAAGTTTTCTCTATCTTCCCAGCAGAATACAAAAAATGATGTTTTTCTCAATATCTCAGCTAATAAATGTGATAGGAAGGCGCGGTAAACGGCGTTCTTCATCATTTTTATAGCGACTAAGTATAGAGAGAAAAAATCCGAAATTCGGAGACAAAAATTTTTCTCGGTCTTCCCAGCAGAATACAAAAATGATGTTTTTCTCAATATCTCAGCTAATAAATGCGATAGGAAGGCGCGGTAAACGGCGTTCTTCATCATTTTATAGCGACTAAGTATAGAGAGAAAAAATCCGAAATTCGGAGACAAAAATTTTTCTCGGTCTTCCCAGCAGATTACAAAAATGATGTTTTTCTCAATATCTCAGCTAATAAATGCGATAGGAAGGCGCGGTAAACGGCGTTCTTCATCATTTTTATAGCGACTAAGTATAGAGAGAAAAAATCCGAAATTGTGAGACAAAATTTTTCTCGGTCTTCCCACCAGAAGACAAAAATGATGTTTTTCTCAATATCTCGGCTAATAAATGCGATAGGAAGACGAGGTAAACGGCGTTCTTCATCATTTTTATAGCGACTAAGTATAGAGAGAAAAAATCCGAAATTCCGAGACAAAAATTTTTCTCGGTCTTCCCAGCAGAATACAAAAATGATGTTTTTCTCAATATCTCAGCTAATAAATGCGATAGGAAGGTGCGGTAAACGGCGTTCTTCATCATTTTTATAGCGACTAAGTATAGAGAGAAAAAATCCGAAATTCCGAGACAAAAAGTTTTCTCTATCTTCTCAGCAGAATACAAAAATGATGTTTTTCTCAATATCTCAGCTAATAAATGCGATAGGAAGGCGCGGTAAACGGCGTTCTTCATCATGTTTATAGCGACTTAGTATAGAGAGAAAAAATCCGAAATTCGGAGACAAAAATTTTTCTCGGTCTTCCCAGCAGAATACAAAAATGATGTTTTTCTCAATATCTCAGCTAATAAATGCGATAGGAAGGCGCGGTAAACGGCGTTCTTCATCATTTTTATAGCGACTAAGTATAGAGAGAAATAATCCGAAATTCGGAGACAAAAAATTTTCTCGGTCTTCCCAGCAGAATACAAAAATGATGTTTTTCTCAATATCTCAGCTAATAAATGCGATAGGAAGGCGCGGTAAACGGCGTTCTTCATCATTTTTATAGCGACTAAGTATAGAGAGAAAAAATCCGAAATTCGGAGACAAAAATTTTTCTCGGTCTTCCCAGCAGAATACAAAAATGATGTTTTTCTCAATATCTCAGCTAATAAATGCGATAGGAAGACGAGGTAAACGGCGTTCTTCATCATTTTATAGCGACTAAGTATAGAGAGAAAAAATCCGAAATTCGGAGACAAAAATTTTTCTCTATCTTCCCAGCAGAATACAAAAATGATGTTTTTCTCAATATCTCGGCTAATAAATGCGATAGGAAGGCGCGGTAAACGGCGTTCTTCATCATTTTTATAGCGACTAAGTATAGAGAGAAAAAATCCGAAATTCGGAGACAAAAATTTTTCTCTATCTTCCCAGCAGAATACAAAAATGATGTTTTTCTCAATATCTCGGCTAATAAATGCGATAGGAAGGCGCGGTAAACGGCGTTCTTCATCATTTTTATAGCGACTAAGTATAGAGAGAACAAACCCGAAATTCGGAGACAAAAATTTTTCTCTATCTTCCCAGCAGAATACAAAAATGATGTTTTTCTCAATATCTCAGCTAATAAATGCGATAGGAAGGCGCGGTAAACGGCGTTCTTCATCATTTTTATAGCGACTAAGTATAGAGAGAAAAAATCCGAAATTCCGAGACAAAAATTTTTCTCGGTCTTCCCAGCAGAAGAAAAAAATGATGTTTTTCTCAATATCTCAGCTAATAAATGCGATAGGAAGGTGCGGTAAACGGCGTTCTTCATCATTTTTATAGCGACCAAGTATAGAGAGAAAAAATCCGAAATTCGGAGACAAAAAGTTTTCTCTATCTTCTCAGCAGAATACAAAAATGATGTTTTTCTCAATATCTCAGCTAATAAATGCGATAGGAAGGCGCGGTAAACGGCGTTCTTCATCATTTTTATAGCGACTTAGTATAGAGAGAAAAAATCCGAAATTCGGAGACAAAAATTTTTCTCGGTCTTCCCAGCAGAATACAAAAATGATGTTTTTCTCAATATCTCAGCTAATAAATGCGATAGGAAGGCGCGGTAAACGGCGTTCTTCATCATTTTTATAGCGACTAAGTATAGAGAGAAAAAATCCGAAATTCGGAGACAAAATTTTTTCTCGGTCTTCCCAGCAGAATACAAAAATGATGTTTTTCTCAATATCTCAGCTAATAAATGCGATAGGAAGGCGCGGTAAACGGCGTTCTTATCATTTTTATAGCGACTAAGTATAGAGAGAAAAAATCCGAAATTCGGAGACAAAAATTTTTCTCGGTCTTCCCAGCAGAAGACAAAAATGATGTTTTTCTCAATATCTCGGCTAATAAATGCGATAGGAAGGCGCGGTAAACGGCGTTCTTCATCATTTTTATAGCGACTAAGTATAGAGAGAAAAAATCCGAAATTCCGAGACAAAAATTTTTCTCGGTCTTCCCAGCAGAAGAAAAAAATGATGTTTATCTCAATATCTCAGCTAATAAATGCGATAGGAAGGTGCGGTAAACGGCGTTCTTCATCATTTTTATAGCGACTAAGTATAGAGAGAAAAAATCCGAAATTCGGAGACAAAAATTTTTCTCTATCTTCCCAGCAGAATACAAAAATGATGTTTTTCTCAATATCTCAGCTAATAAATGCGATAGGAAGGCGCGGTAAACGGCGTTCTTCATCATTTTTATAGCGACTCAGTATAGAGAGAAAAAATCCGAAATTCGAAGACAAAAATTTTTTGTCTATCTTCCCAGCGGAATACAAAAATGATGTTTTTCTCAATATCTCAGCTAATAAATGCGATAGGAAGGCGCGGTAAACGGCGTTCTTCATCATTTTTATAGCGACTAAGTATAGAGAGAAAAAATCCGAAATTCGGAGACAAAAATTTTTCTCGGTCTTCCCAGCAGAATACAAAAATGATGTCTTTCTCAATATCTCAGCTAATAAATGCGATAGGAAGGCGCGGTAAACGGCGTTCTTCATCATTTTTATAGCGACTAAGTATAGAGAGAAAAAATCCGAAATTCGGAGACAAAAATTTTTCTCTATCTTCCCAGCAGAATACAAAAATGATGTTTTTCTCAATATCTCGGCTAATAAATGCGATAGGAAGGCGCGGTAAACGGCGTTCTTCATCATTTTTATAGCGACTAAGTATAGAGAGAAAAAATCCGAAATTCGGAGACAAAAATTTTTCTCTATCTTCCCAGCAGAATACAAAAATGATGTTTTTCTCAATATCTCAGCTAATAAATGCGATAGGAAGGCGCGGTAAACGGCGTTCTTCATCATTTTTATAGCGACTAAGTATAGAGAGAAAAAATCCGAAATTCGGAGACAAAATTTTTCTCTATCTTCCCAGCAGAATACAAAAATGATGTTTTTCTCAATATCTCAGCTAATAAATGCGCTAGGAAGGCGCGGTAAACGGCGTTCTTCATCATTTTTATAGCGACTAAGTATAGTGAGAAAAAATCCGAAATTCGGAGACAAAAATTTTTCTCGGTCTTCCCAGCAGAATACAAAAATGATGTTTTTCTCAATATCTCAGCTAATAAATGCGATAGGAAGGCGCGGTAAACGGCGTTCTTCATCATTTTTATAGCGACTAAGTATAGAGAGAAAAAATCCGAAATTCCGAGACAAAATTTTTTCTCGGTCTTCCCAGCAGAAGAAAAAAAATGATGTTTTTCTCAATATCTCAGCTAATAAATGCGATCGGAAGGTGCGGTAAACGGCGTTCTTCATCATTTTTATAGCGACTAAGTATAGAGAGAAAAAATCCGAAATTCGGAGACAAAAATTTTTCTCTATCTTCCCAGCAGAATACAAAAATGATGTTTTTCTCAATATCTCAGCTAATAAATGCGATAGGAAGGCGCGGTAAACGGCGTTCTTCATCATTTTTATAGCGACTAAGTATAGAGAGAAAAAATCCGAAATTCGGAGACAATAATTTTTCTCTATCTTCCCAGCAGAATACAAAAATGATGTTTTTCTCAATATCTCAGCTAATAAATGCGATAGGAAGGCGCGGTAAACGGCGTTCTTCATCATTTTTATAGCGACTAAGTATAGAGAGAAAAAATCCGAAATTCGGAGACAATAATTTTTCTCTATCTTCCCAGCAGAATACAAAAATGATGTTTTTCTCAATATCTCAGCTAATAAATGCGATAGGAAGGCGCGGTAAACGGCGTTCTTCATCATTTTTATAGCGACTAAGTATAGAGAGAAAAAATCCGAAATTCGGAGACAAAAATTTTTCTCGGTCTTCCCAGCAGAATACAAAAATGATGTTTTTCTCAATATCTCAGCTAATAAATGCGATAGGAAGGCGCGGTAAACGGCGTTCTTCATCATTTTTATAGCGACTAAGTATAGAGAGAAAAAATCCGAAATTCGGAGACAAAAATTTTTCTCTATCTTCCCAGCAGAATACAAAAATGATGTTTTTCTCAATATCTCGGCTAATAAATGCGATAGGAAGGCGCGGTAAACGGCGTTCTTCATCATTTTTATAGCGACTAAGTATAGAGAGAAAAAATCCGAAATTCCGAGACAAAAATTTTTCTCGGTCTTCCCAGCAGAAGAAAAAAATGATGTTTATCTCAATATCTCAGCTAATAAATGCGATAGGAAGGTGCGGTAAACGGCGTTCTTCATCATTTTTATAGCGACTAAGTATAGAGAGAAAAAATCCGAAATTCGGAGACAAAAATTTTTCTCTATCTTCCCAGCAGAATACAAAAATGATGTTTTTCTCAATATCTCAGCTAATAAATGCGATAGGAAGGCGCGGTAAACGGCGTTCTTCATCATTTTTATAGCGACTAAGTATAGAGAGAAAAAATCCGAAATTCGGAGACAAAAATTTTTTGTCTATCTTCCCAGCGGAATACAAAAATGATGTTTTTCTCAATATCTCAGCTAATAAATGCGATAGGAAGGCGCGGTAAACGGCGTTCTTCATCATTTTTATAGCGACTAAGTATAGAGAGAAAAAATCCGAAATTCGGAGACAAAAATTTTTCTCTATCTTCCCAGCAGAATACAAAAATGATGTTTTTCTCAATATCTCAGCTAATAAATGCGATAGGAAGGCGCGGTAAACGGCGTTCTTCATCATTTTTATAGCGACTAAGTATAGAGAGAAAAAATCCGAAATTCGGAGACAAAATTTTTCTCTATCTTCCCAGCAGAATACAAAAATGATGTTTTTCTCAATATCTCAGCTAATAAATGCGCTAGGAAGGCGCGGTAAACGGCGTTCTTCATCATTTTTATAGCGACTAAGTATAGTGAGAAAAAATCCGAAATTCGGAGACAAAAATTTTTCTCGGTCTTCCCAGCAGAATACAAAAATGATGTTTTTCTCAATATCTCAGCAAATAAATGCGATAGGAAGGCGCGGTAAACGGCGTTCTTCATCATTTTTATAGCGACTAAGTATAGACAGAAAAAATCCGAAATTCGGAGACAAAAATTTTTCTCGGTCTTCCCAGCAGAATACAAAAATGATGTTTTTCTCAATATCTCAGCTAATAAATGCGATAGGAAGGCGCGGTAAACGGCGTTCTTCATCATTTTTATAGCGACTAAGTATAGAGAGAAAAAATCCGAAATTGTGAGACAAAATTTTTCTCGGTCTTCCCACCAGAAGACAAAAATGATGTTTTTCTCAATATCTCGGCTAATAAATGCGATAGGAAGACGAGGTAAACGGCGTTCTTCATCATTTTTATAGAGACTAAGTATAGAGAGAAAAAATCCGAAATTCCGAGACAAAAATTTTTCTCGGTCTTCCCAGCAGAATACAAAAATGATGTTTTTCTCAATATCTCAGCTAATAAATGCGATAGGAAGGTGCGGTAAACGGCGTTCTTCATCATTTTTATAGCGACTAAGTATAGAGAGAAAAAATCCGAAATTCGGAGACAAAAAGTTTTCTCTATCTTCTCAGCAGAATACAAAAATGATGTTTTTCTCAATATCTCAGCTAATAAATGCGATAGGAAGGCGCGGTAAACGGCGTTCTTCATCATTTTTATAGCGACTTAGTATAGAGAGAAAAAATCCGAAATTCGGAGACAAAAATTTTTCTCGGTCTTCCCAGCAGAATAAAAAAATGATGTTTTTCTCAATATCTCAGCTAATAAATGCGATAGGAAGGCGCGGTAAACGGCGTTCTTCATCATTTTTATAGCGACTAAGTATAGAGAGAAAAAATCCGAAATTCGGAGACAAAAAATTTTCTCGGTCTTCCCAGCAGAATACAAAAATGATGTTTTTCTCAATATCTCAGCTAATAAATGCGATAGGAAGGCGCGGTAAACGGCGTTCTTCATCATTTTTATAGCGACTAAGTATAGAGAGAAAAAATCCGAAATTCGGAGACAAAAATTTTTCTCGGTCTTCCCAGCAGAATACAAAAATGATGTTTTTCTCAATATCTCAGCTAATAAATGCGATAGGAAGGCGCGGTAAACGGCGTTCTTCATCATTTTTATAGCGACTAAGTATAGAGAGAAAAAATCCGAAATTCGGAGACAAAAATTTTTCTCTATCTTCCCAGCAGAATACAAAAATGATGTTTTTCTCAATATCTCGGCTAATAAATGCGATAGGAAGGCGCGGTAAACGGCGTTCTTCATCATTTTTATAGCGACTAAGTATAGAGAGAAAAAATCCGAAAATGTGAGACAAAAATTTTTCTCGGTCTTCCCAGCGGAATACAAAAATGATGTTTTTCTCAATATCTCAGCTAATAAATGCGATAGGAAGGCGCGGTAAACGGCGTTCTTCATCATTTTTATAGCGACTAAGTATAGAGAGAAAAAATCCGAAGTTCGGAGACAAAAATTTTTCTCTATCTTCCCAGCAGAATACAAAAATGATGTTTTTCTCAATATCTCAGCTAATAAATGCGATAGGAAGGCGCGGTAAACGGCGTTCTTCATCATTTTTATAGCGACTAAGTATAGAGAGAAAAAATCCGAAATTCGGAGACAAAATTTTTCTCTATCTTCCCAGCAGAATACAAAAATGATGTTTTTCTCAATATCTCAGCTAATAAATGCGCTAGGAAGGCGCGGTAAACGGCGTTCTTCATCATTTTTATAGCGACTAAGTATAGTGAGAAAAAATCCGAAATTCGGAGACAAAAATTTTTCTCGGTCTTCCCAGCAGAATACAAAAATGATGTTTTTCTCAATATCTCAGCTAATAAATGCGATAGGAAGGCGCGGTAAACGGCGTTCTTCATCATTTTTATAGCGACTAAGTATAGAGAGAAAAAATCCGAAATTCCGAGACAAAATTTTTTCTCGGTCTTCCCAGCAGAAGAAAAAAATGATGTTTTTCTCAATATCTCAGCTAATAAATGCGATCGGAAGGTGCGGTAAACGGCGTTCTTCATCATTTTTATAGCGACTAAGTATAGAGAGAAAACATCCGAAATTCGGAGACAAAAATTTTTCTCTATCTTCCCAGCAGAATACAAAAATGATGTTTTTCTCAATATCTCAGCTAATAAATGCGATAGGAAGGCGCGGTAAACGGCGTTCTTCATCATTTTTATAGCGACTAAGTATAGAGAGAAAAAATCCGAAATTCGGAGACAATAATTTTTCTCTATCTTCCCAGCAGAATACAAAAATGATGTTTTTCTCAATATCTCAGCTAATAAATGCGATAGGAAGGCGCGGTAAACGGCGTTCTTCATCATTTTTATAGCGACTAAGTATAGAGAGAAAAAATCCGAAATTCGGAGACAAAAATTTTTCTCGGTCTTCCCAGCAGAATACAAAAATGATGTTTTTCTCAATATCTCAGCTAATAAATGCGATAGGAAGGCGCGGTAAACGGCGTTCTTCATCATTTTTATAGCGACTAAGTATAGAGAGAAAAAATCCGAAATTGTGAGACAAAATTTTTCTCGGTCTTCCCACCAGAAGACAAAAATGATGTTTTTCTCAATATCTCGGCTAATAAATGCGATAGGAAGACGAGGTAAACGGCGTTCTTCATCATTTTTATAGCGACTAAGTATAGAGAGAAAAAATCCGAAATTCGGAGACAAAAAGTTTTCTCTATCTTCTCAGCAGAATACAAAAATGATGTTTTTCTCAATATCTCAGCTAATAAATGCGATAGGAAGGCGCGGTAAACGGCGTTCTTCATCATTTTTATAGCGACTTAGTATAGAGAGAAAAAATCCGAAATTCGGAGACAAAAATTTTTCTCGGTCTTCCCAGCAGAATAAAAAAAATGATGTTTTTCTCAATATCTCAGCTAATAAATGCGATAGGAAGGCGCGGTAAACGGCGTTCTTCATCATTTTTATAGCGACTAAGTATAGAGAGAAAAAATCCGAAATTCGGAGACAAAAAATTTTCTCGGAAGGCGCGGTAAACGGCGTTCTTCATCATTTTTATAGCGACTAAGTATAGAGAGAAAAAATCCGAAATTCCGAGACAAAAATTTTTCTCGGTCTTCCCAGCAGAAGAAAAAATGATGTTTTTCTCAATATCTCAGCTAATAAATGCGATAGGAAGGTGCGGTAAACGGCGTTCTTCATCATTTTTATAGCGATTAAGTATAGAGAGAAAAAATCCGAAATTCGGAGACAAAAAGTTTTCTCTATCTTCTCAGCAGAATACAAAAATGATGTTTTTCTCAATATCTCAGCTAATAAATGCGATAGGAAGGCGCGGTAAACGGCGTTCTTCATCATTTTTATAGCGACTTAGTATAGAGAGAAAAAATCCGAAATTCGGAGACAAAAATTTTTCTCGGTCTTCCCAGCAGAATACAAAAATGATGTTTTTCTCAATATCTCAGCTAATAAATGCGATAGGAAGGCGCGGTAAACGGCGTTCTTCATCATTTTTATAGCGACTAAGTATAGAGAGAAAAAATCCGAAATTCGGAGACAAAAATTTTTCTCTATCTTCCCAGCAGAATACAAAAATGATGTTTTTCTCAATATCTCAGCTAATAAATGCGATAGGAAGGCGCGGTAAACGGCGTTCTTCATCATTTTTATAGCGACTAAGTATAGAGAGAAAAAATCCGAAATTCGGAGACAAAAATTTTTCTCGGTCTTCCCAGCAGAAGACAAAAATGATGTTTTTCTCAATATCTCGGCTAATAAATGCGATAGGAAGGCGCGGTAAACGGCGTTCTTCATCATTTTTATAGCGACTAAGTATAGAGAGAAAAAATCCGAAATTCCGAGACAAAAATTTTTCTCGGTCTTCCCAGCAGAAGAAAAAAATGATGTTTATCTCAATATCTCAGCTAATAAATGCGATAGGAAGGTGCGGTAAACGGCGTTCTTCATCATTTTTATAGCGACTAAGTATAGAGAGAAAAAATCCGAAATTCGGAGACAAAAATTTTTCTCTATCTTCCCAGCAGAATACAAAAATGATGTTTTTCTCAATATCTCAGCTAATAAATGCGATAGGAAGGCGCGGTAAACGGCGTTCTTCATCATTTTTATAGCGACTAAGTATAGAGAGAAAAAATCCGAAATTCGGAGACAAAAATTTTTCTCTATCTTCCCAGCAGAATACAAAAATGATGTTTTTCTCAATATCTCGGCTAATAAATGCGATAGGAAGGCGCGGTAAACGGCGTTCTTCATCATTTTTATAGCGACTAAGTATAGAGAGAAAAAATCCGAAATTCGGAGACAAAAATTTTTCTCGGTCTTCCCAGCAGAATACAAAAATGATGTTTTTCTCAATATCTCAGCTAATAAATGCGATAGGAAGGCGCGGTAAACGGCGTTCTTCATCATTTTTATAGCGACTAAGTATAGAGAGAAAAAATCCGAAATTCGGAGACAAAAATTTTTCTCTATCTTCCCAGCAGAATACAAAAATGATGTTTTTCTCAATATCTCGGCTAATAAATGCGATAGGAAGGCGCGGTAAACGGCGTTCTTCATCATTTTTATAGCGACTAAGTATAGAGAGAAAAAATCCGAAATTCGGAGACAAAAATTTTTCTCTATCTTCCCAGCAGAATACAAAAATGATGTTTTTCTCAATATCTCAGCTAATAAATGCGATAGGAAGGCGCGGTAAACGGCGTTATTCATCATTTTTATAGCGACTAAGTATAGAGAGAAAAAATCCGAAATTCGGAGACAAAATTTTTCTCTATCTTCCCAGCAGAATACAAAAATGATGTTTTTCTCAATATCTCAGCTAATAAATGCGCTAGGAAGGCGCGGTAAACGGCGTTCTTCATCATTTTTATAGCGACTAAGTATAGTGAGAAAAAATCCGAAATTCGGAGACAAAAATTTTTCTCGGTCTTCCCAGCAGAATACAAAAATGATGTTTTTCTCAATATCTCAGCTAATAAATGCGATAGGAAGGCGCGGTAAACGGCGTTCTTCATCATTTTTATAGCGACTAAGTATAGAGAGAAAAAATCCGAAATTCCGAGACAAAATTTTTTCTCGGTCTTCCCAGCAGAAGAAAAAAATGATGTTTTTCTCAATATCTCAGCTAATAAATGCGATCGGAAGGTGCGGTAAACGGCGTTCTTCATCATTTTTATAGCGACTAAGTATAGAGAGAAAAAATCCGAAATTCGGAGACAAAAATTTTTCTCTATCTTCCCAGCAGAATACAAAAATGATGTTTTTCTCAATATCTCAGCTAATAAATGCGATAGGAAGGCGCGGTAAACGGCGTTCTTCATCATTTTTATAGCGACTAAGTATAGAGAGAAAAAATCCGAAATTCGGAGACAATAATTTTTCTCTATCTTCCCAGCAGAATACAAAAATGATGTTTTTCTCAATATCTCAGCTAATAAATGCGATAGGAAGGCGCGGTAAACGGCGTTCTTCATCATTTTTATAGCGACTAAGTATAGAGAGAAAAAATCCAAAATTCGGAGACAATAATTTTTCTCTATCTTCCCAGCAGAATACAAAAATGATGTTTTTCTCAATATCTCAGCTAATAAATGCGATAGGAAGGCGCGGTAAACGGCGTTCTTCATCATTTTTATAGCGACTAAGTATAGAGAGAAAAAATCCGAAATTCGGAGACAAAAATTTTTCTCGGTCTTCCCAGCAGAATACAAAAATGATGTTTTTCTCAATATCTCAGCTAATAAATGCGATAGGAAGGCGCGGTAAACGGCGTTCTTCATCATTTTTATAGCGACTAAGTATAGAGAGAAAAAATCCGAAATTCGGAGACAAAAATTTTTCTCTATCTTCCCAGCAGAATACAAAAATGATGTTTTTCTCAATATCTCGGCTAATAAATGCGATAGGAAGGCGCGGTAAACGGCGTTCTTAATCATTTTTATAGCGACTAAGTATAAAGAGAAAAAATCCGAAATTCCGAGACAAAAATTTTTCTCGGTCTTCCCAGCAGAAGAAAAAAATGATGTTTATCTCAATATCTCAGCTAATAAATGCGATAGGAAGGTGCGGTAAACGGCGTTCTTCATCATTTTTATAGCGACTAAGTATAGAGAGAAAAAATCCGAAATTCGGAGACAAAAATTTTTCTCTATCTTCCCAGCAGAATACAAAAATGATGTTTTTCTCAATATCTCAGCTAATAAATGCGATAGGAAGGCGCGGTAAACGGCGTTCTTCATCATTTTTATAGCGACTAAGTATAGAGAGAAAAAATCCGAAATTCGGAGACAAAAATTTTTTGTCTATCTTCCCAGCGGAATACAAAAATGATGTTTTTCTCAATATCTCAGCTAATAAATGCGATAGGAAGGCGCGGTAAACGGCGTTCTTCATCATTTTTATAGCGACTAAGTATAGAGAGAAAAAATCCGAAATTCGGAGACAAAAATTTTTCTCTATCTTCCCAGCAGAATACAAAAATGATGTTTTTCTCAATATCTCAGCTAATAAATGCGATAGGAAGGCGCGGTAAACGGCGTTCTTCATCATTTTTATAGCGACTAAGTATAGAGAGAAAAAATCCGAAATTCGGAGACAAAATTTTTCTCTATCTTCCCAGCAGAATACAAAAATGATGTTTTTCTCAATATCTCAGCTAATAAATGCGCTAGGAAGGCGCGGTAAACGGCGTTCTTCATCATTTTTATAGCGACTAAGTATAGTGAGAAAAAATCCGAAATTCGGAGACAAAAATTTTTCTCGGTCTTCCCAGCAGAATACAAAAATGATGTTTTTCTCAATATCTCAGCTAATAAATGCGATAGGAAGGCGCGGTAAACGGCGTTCTTCATCATTTTTATAGCGACTAAGTATAGAGAGAAAAAATCCGAAATTCCGAGACAAAATTTTTTCTCGGTCTTCCCAGCAGAATACAAAAATGATGTTTTTCTCAATATCTCAGCTAATAAATGCGATAGGAAGGCGCGGTAAACGGCGTTCTTCATCATTTTTATAGCGACTAAGTATAGAGAGAAAAAATCCGAAATTCGGAGACAAAAATTTTTCTCGGTCTTCCCAGCAGAATACAAAAATGATGTTTTTCTCAATATCTCAGCTAATAAATGCGATAGGAAGGCGCGGTAAACGGCGTTCTTCATCATTTTTATAGCGACTAAGTATAGAGAGAAAAAATCCGAAATTCGGAGACAAAAATTTTTCTCTATCTTCCCAGCAGAATACAAAAATGATGTTTTTCTCAATATCTCGGCTAATAAATGCGATAGGAAGGCGCGGTAAACGGCGTTCTTCATCATTTTTATAGCGACTAAGTATAGAGAGAAAAAATCCGAAATTCGGAGACAAAAATTTTTCTCGGTCTTCCCAGCAGAATACAAAAATGATGTTTTTCTCAATATCTCAGCTAATAAATGCGATAGGAAGGCGCGGTAAACGGCGTTCTTCATCATTTTTATAGCGACTAAGTATAGAGAGAAAAAATCCGAAATTCGGAGACAAAAATTTTTCTCTATCTTCCCAGCAGAATACAAAAATGATGTTTTTCTCAATATCTCAGCTAATAAATGCGATAGGAAGGCGCGGTAAACGGCGTTCTTCATCATTTTTATAGCGACTAAGTATAGAGAGAAAAAATCCGAAATTCGGAGACAAAATTTTTCTCTATCTTCCCAGCAGAATACAAAAATGATGTTTTTCTCAATATCTCAGCTAATAAATGCGCTAGGAAGGCGCGGTAAACGGCGTTCTTCATCATTTTTATAGCGACTAAGTATAGTGAGAAAAAATCCGAAATTCGGAGACAAAAATTTTTCTCGGTCTTCCCAGCAGAATACAAAAATGATGTTTTTCTCAATATCTCAGCTAATAAATGCGATAGGAAGGCGCGGTAAACGGCGTTCTTCATCATTTTTATAGCGACTAAGTATAGAGAGAAAAAATCCGAAATTCCGAGACAAAATTTTTTCTCGGTCTTCCCAGCAGAAGAAAAAAATGATGTTTTTCTCAATATCTCAGCTAATAAATGCGATCGGAAGGTGCGGTAAACGGCGTTCTTCATCATTTTTATAGCGACTAAGTATAGAGAGAAAAAATCCGAAATTCGGAGACAAAAATTTTTCTCTATCTTCCCAGCAGAATACAAAAATGATGTTTTTCTCAATATCTCAGCTAATAAATGCGATAGGAAGGCGCGGTAAACGGCGTTCTTCATCATTTTTATAGCGACTAAGTATAGAGAGAAAAAATCCGAAATTCGGAGACAAAAATTTTTCTCTATCTTCCCAGCAGAATACAAATGATGTTTTTCTCAATATCTCAGCTAATAAATGCGATAGGAAGGCGCGGTAAACGGCGTTCTTCATCATTTTTATAGCGACTAAGTATAGAGAGAAAAAATCCGAAATTCGGAGACAAAAATTTTTCTCTATCTTCCCAGCAGAATACAAAAATGATGTTTTTCTCAATATCTCAGCTAATAAATGCGATAGGAAGGCGCGGTAAACGGCGTTCTTCATCATTTTTATAGCGACTAAGTATAGAGAGAAAAAATCCGAAATTCGGAGACAAAAATTTTTCTCTATCTTCCCAGCAGAATACAAAAATGATGTTTTTCTCAATATCTCAGCTAATAAATGCGATAGGAAGGCGCGGTAAACGGCGTTCTTCATCATTTTTATAGCGACTAAGTATAGAGAGAAAAAATCCGAAATTCGGAGACAAAAATTTTTCTCTATCTTCCCAGCAGAATACAAAAATGATGTTTTTCTCAATATCTCAGCTAATAAATGCGATAGGAAGGCGCGGTAAACGGCGTTCTTCATCATTTTTATAGCGACTAAGTACAGAGAGAAAAAATCCGAAATTCGGAGACAAACTTTTTTCTCTATCTTCCCAGCAGAATACAAAAATGATGTTTTTCTCAATATCTCGGCTAATAAATGCGATAGGAAGGCGCGGTAAACGGCGTTCTTCATCATTTTTATAGCGACTAAGTATAGAGAGAAAAAATCCGAAATTCGGAGACAAAAATTTTTCTCTATCTTCCCAGCAGAATACAAAAATGATGTTTTTCTCAATATCTCAGCTAATAAATGCGATAGGAAGGCGCGGTAAACGGCGTTCTTCATCATTTTTATAGCGACTGAGTATAGAGAGAAAAAATCCGAAATTGTGAGACAAAATTTTTCTCGGTCTTCCCAGCAGAAGACAAAAATGATGTTTTTCTCAATATCTCGGCTAATAAATGCGATAGGAAGGCGCGGTAAACGGCGTTCTTCATCATTTTTATAGCGACTAAGTATAGAGAGAAAAAATCCGAAATTCCGAGACAAAAATTTTTCTCGGTCTTCCCAGCAGAAGAAAAAAATGATGTTTATCTCAATATCTCAGCTAATAAATGCGATAGGAAGGTGCGGTAAACGGCGTTCTTCATCATTTATATAGCGACTAAGTATAGAGAGAAAAAAATCCGAAATTCGGAGACAAAAATTTTTCTCTATCTTCCCAGCAGAATACAAAAATGATGTTTTTCTCAATATCTCAGCTAATAAATGCGATAGGAAGGCGCGGTAAACGGCGTTCTTCATCATTTTTATAGCGACTAAGTATAGAGAGAAAAAATCCGAAATTCGGAGACAAAAATTTTTCTCGGTCTTCCCAGCAGAATACAAAAATGATGTTTTTCTCAATATCTCAGCTAATAAATGCGATAGGAAGGCGCGGTAAACGGCGTTCTTCATCATTTTTATAGCGACTAAGTATAGAGAGAAAAAACCCGAAATTCGGAGACAAAAATTTTTCTCTATCTTCCCAGCAGAATACAAAAATGATGTTTTTCTCAATAACTCAGCTAATAAATGCGATAGGAAGGCGCGGTAAACGGCGTTCTTCATCATTTTTATAGCGACTAAGTATAGAGAGAAAAAATCCGAAATTCGGAGACAAAAATTTTTCTCTATCTTCCCAGCAGAATACAAAAATGATGTTTTTCTCAATATCTCAGCTAATAAATGCGATAGGAAGGCGCGGTAAACGGCGTTCTTCATCATTTTTATAGCGACTAAGTATAGAGAGAAAAATCCGAAATTCGGAGACAAAAATTTTTCTCTATCTTCCCAGCAGAATACAAAAATGATGTTTTTCTCAATATCTCAGCTAATAAATGCGATAGGAAGGCGCGGTAAACGGCGTTCTTCATCATTTTTATAGCGACTAAGTATAGAGAGAAAAAATCCGAAATTCGGAGACAAAAATTTTTTTCGGTCTTCCCAGCAGAATACAAAAATGATGTTTTTCTCAATATCTCAGCTAATAAATGCGATAGGAAGGCGCGGTAAACGGCGTTCTTCATCATTTTTATAGCGACTAAGTATAGAGAGAAAAAATCCGAAATTCGGAGACAAAAATTTTTCTCTATCTTCCCAGCAGAATACAAAAATGATGTTTTTCTCAATATCTCAGCTAATAAATGCGATAGGAAGGCGCGGTAAACGGCGTTCTTCATCATTTTTATAGCGACTAAGTATAGAGAGAAAAAATCCGAAATTCGGAGACAAAAAACCGCATACATCATCTTTTGGAGAGACTTTGTATGTAGTCTCGTTTTTTTTTTTTTTTTTTTTTTTTTTTTCTTGTTCTGTTGTTCTGCTAACTTGACCATTTCTTCTGTTGGTTTAGTTGTTTTGCTAATATGACCATGTTCTTCTGGTTCTGCTCTTATTTGACCAGTTCGTTCTGCTCGTTCTGCTGTTCTGTTGTTCTGCTATCTTGACCAATCCGTTCTGCTCGTTCTGCTGTTCTGCTAGCTTGACCAATCCGTTCTGCTCGTTCTGCTGTTCTGCTAACTTGACCATTTCGTTCTGCTCGTTCTGCTGTTCTGCTAACTTGACCTGGCTCCGACTTCACCTCGAACCAGAGTACGTTAAATAGCAACGACGGTAGCATTTGAACATAGACGGCTGGTACTCAGTATCTGCGCTTGTCAATAAAACCAACGATACCGTGCCTTGAGAACTGGTTAGTACGGTTTTCTACGCATGCGCACTCATTGGCACTTCTTTAAATGGAGGCAGTGTAGTAGGCCACACTGGCCGCCAATGTCGAAGTCACCTCTTACCAGCACTGGAACGCAAGACTACCAGCAGCTAGGCAACAACATGGGTTCTCAGTAACCGCAAGAACAAGAGCCTGTAATAAATATATGAGCCAGTGCACGACAAAACCTACAATAAGATATGTGCGCCCATCGAAGAATCGGATCAGCCTGTGCATCCATATAGTCTAACCAGAGTCTTCTCTTGTTGCATGAATGAGGCTTAGGCCCTTAGCTATCCTTAGAGCGGATGCATAGGCTGATCTGAATCTTCGTTGGGCGCACATGTCTTATTGTAGGTTTTGTCGTACGCTGGCTCAAATAATATAAATCCAATTTATATGGGCGGTTGTGATGAATGCATTGTGCCATACAATGACATGGAATAATGTGAGTACAAAATGGATACAAAATGATCATTACAGACATGTTATGATGGACGGTACACGCGCATGTTTACCTGGCAGCCATGGCAGTTCCTAGGAATGTAAACATCACAATAAAAAGAAAAGAATAAAATATTAAGAAATAATGTCTTTCGCAATATAAAATGAACCAATGTTACACACATCTATGAAACAATATAAAAAGAACATACTTGTAACCAATATATATGAGCCTCGGTAGCTCAGTCGGATGCGCGTCTGACTGGTGATCAGGAGGACGCGGGTTTGATACCTGCCGGGGTCGGTAACATTCTTTCGTGGAGATTGATAATGAAATCTTTTCTACGATCATTCTCTCCCTTCCGCTGATTCAAGAAGGGCTGTCGTTAGTTTCTGGCGAAAGAATGTGCACTGTACTGGTTATCCGCTTACGTGGGAAAGTATGGACAGGTAAACTGACCGGTTCAAAAATGACCTAAGACCTAAAATAGTGTTGACTGAGCCGTTAAACCCCAAATCAAACAAACAAAACAAATATATATGATATATTATATTTATTGATGGAATAATCCAATTTATATGAGTGATTCTGATATATGTATTGTGCAGTACAATGACCATACCGGACTTATACGGACATCACCTTTCTCAGCTGTGCTGAAAATCAAGGGAATTAACGCGAACAAGACAGAAAATAAATGGTTATCTCCCCAAGGACTCGACTACCTCCTGTGCAAATTGCCTCAGGCAAATTGTAAATCGTACATTTTTAGGACCGCTTTTTATATACTATATAGGTGACTGTTTTAATTTAAGAAAGTGGAGGTTGTGTTATGGTGTATCTTGAAAAAAAAAAACAATTGAATGAAAAAGAATAAACATAGATGATGTATTATATATGATTACAAATAGTATCTTCCAGTGTTAAATATATCAATTGTATTTAGCGACATAAATCAGTCTGAAATACATAAATGTACCAGCCAACAGTGTAAAATGCAACAAGGTTTTGGACATTTTATAAAGTGCAACATAAATTTTCAAGAATTGCTGAAATGAAATATTATACAAAATAAGATAAAATAAAATAAAATAAAATACAAAATAAAACGATCAGTAGCGTATGCTCAAGAAATAAAAAGTTGTTAAACACAACATGACTAGTCCGACGAAAATGATCTAATTGTCAATTTTTTATTTTTTTTTATTTTTTTTTTTCTCTCAAAAATTCTAAGCCAAACGATGTTTCATATCACTTGTGAATCGTCTGCAGCAAACGATTCACGTGAAATGTCAAGCCTTATTCGCGTTGGAAATTAAGAAAAAAATATTTGAAAGTGTCTTCTGCTACTGATTCCCAGAGCTTGGAAGATAGTATTGTTCGGTAGCCGGACAAAATCCCCCCGGACATAATCCCCCCCCCCCCGGACAAAACACCCTTTTTGTAAAGGCGGACAAAATCCCCCTCGGACAAAATCCCCCCCCGCGGACAAAATCCCCCTCGCTGTATGTCAGGTTGGACAAAACCCCCCCTCCCCGGAAAAAATTACCCTTGCTCTAAATTGTTCTAGTTACTTATCCTTCCACTACCCACAATCTATGTTTTTTGAGCAGAAATATGAAAATTATTGGAATCTGTTATTGGAATATGTCAATTTAACTGCTCATGCCAGACATAATCCTAATGGGTTGAGAGGTCCATAAAACCCCAAAGCACACATGTACAATTACAAAAAGTTAATTCAAGTATGTCCTTTTTACTTTGATCTTACAAGCAACGTCTCCAAAATGACCTATACAGTGTTGACGGGCAATAATTTCTCCATGAGCACCAATATAGCTTTGATAGTACTGCACCAAATCGGATATGGAATCTGCAGTTTTCAAAACGACAGACTGATTTTAAAAAAAAACAGTAATTGTGCATGTGGAGGTGTGCGGGATACTGTCCACCTTTATAAACAGCAGGGGGGGGGGCTATGTCCGGGGGGGGGGATTTTGTACACCTGAACAAATGTTGGGGGGGGGGGGTTGTTCGCCTTTACAAAAAGGGGGATTTTGTCCGGGGGGATTATGTCCGGGGGGATTTTGTCCTGGAATCTATTGTTCATGTTCCTAATACATTAAATCATATTTAGCCGATCAATCGAAGACGCAATCTGTGTGAAATTATTCATCGGGTCTCTGTATGTAGCAGAATCTCATCTCCCCTCAGGCGAATTAAACAGACTCGAACCAGACTGCGTGTATTCGCAAACTGATCCCAGTCTTTGCTTATTGCACACAATAAGGTCATAATATTGAGCCGGAACCCATGATTTAGTTTTTGCTTGCTTTGACAGTCCAATGATTCAGATCAGACTGCACCCGTTCGTATTCCTCTATCCGATTCGCGTTTGGCAAGAGCACCAGGATAATATAAATCAATGCTAGAAAAACAACCTAGTTGATTGCTGTCTATTCATTTAATAGGTGATATTCTTATATACTTAATGCCTCGGGCGGTCCTCAGTCTACCTGTCCAATGATGTTCATCCGTGACTTCGCGATGTTACGCGGTGTTTAACCCATTTAGTACCGGAACCCCCAAAACAGGTACCCTGGCAAACAGTGCAGGCCCAGATCAGACGCCGCAGAACGCGGCGCCTGATCAGGACCTACACTGTTTGCTAAACATTCAGCCATTTTCCAAATTAATTTTGAAGAAAACACAACCTGACACCCCTAAATCATGAAATGGACTTGTACTATATATAAGGAGGAACATTCCATTTGGTATAAAAAGGGTTAACAGGGATTAATATAATTATTGGTTTGTTACGCCAAGGTCAATTTCTCGAAAAACACTATTGATTTTGCCCTTATCTCTTTATATTCAAATCTGATGGGTCCGAGCTTAAAGTGAGACAGAGAGGGAGGCGATTACAAAAAAAAAAAAAAAAAAAAAAACAGACTGAATTATTATTCTTGCTATTATTATTTTTATTATTATCATTATCATTACCTATATTTTTTTACTTTGATTAGTATATTATTATCACAAATACCCACAATCTATATTTTAGAAATAATATATATTAGAAAAATTTCGAAAACACGCCTATTCAAATATATTGAAAAAAAAAATCCACTAAAATTTTCCACAGAAAAAAATGATATTCTTCATATTTCGGCGGTTTTAACGAGTATACACACAATCTATGTTTTTGAGCAGAAATAAGAAAAAAATGTTTACCTCTGTAAAACCCACTTTTACTAAAAAAAAGTGGGGTTTATAAGGTAAAAAATATATAGGCGTGTTTTCGTGATGATTCATCCAATACGTTTGCATAGTCGTGAACAAAAACTGTTAACAGGCGCCCGCTTGACACGCGCCAATCCGCGCGTCGATGTGTAAGAAAATGATTAATTATCAGCTCTACTCAACAGGACAATAAATGGACAATAAACGATTGCAGGGAATAATCCTGGACTCAAACGTTTTTTTGTTACACGAGCAAAAATACGATAAACATTTTACCACCAAATCAAAATTTGCGGATAAAATCTGATATTTTTTATATTTCTGCTCAAAGCATAGATTTGGGCTACATAGTAGAACCACCTCGGCGAGGTGGTTCTAGCGAGTAATCACAATCAAGGTTTTTGAGCAGAAATAAGAAAATATATATCCCAGTTTTACTATATAAAAGAGGGTTTAAGGGGGTTTAATAAATCCAGAAAAAGCTGTTTGTCTTACAATTACGTGCATGAGAGAGATCTTTGTCCTTTATTAATAAATATTTATCCACTCCAGGACAGGTTTTTAAGGTCTATTTCTCCAAATTTAAATTCCAACAAGAATCTAGCCTTAAGTAGTCTTTAGGTTGGCGCGGTTTTAATGTTAATATCATGATCTGTAAAGCATTCTGACTAGATTTCAGTTTGTCGAGGTGTAAACGAGAAAATGTTTTGAGCAGTAAGTGACAGGTCTGTAAAACATTGCATAATCTTCACAGTTTTCAGAACAACAAGCAAATTCGTTGAATTGATATCCCCCGCCGAATGGGTTTTTCGTGTAGAATGGCAAGAAAATATATCTGGCCAATATTGAGAAAAAAAATTGCGCGTGCACCACGGCAGCATAATAATATTTATTTCAAGTTTCATTTTATTCCATGCAATAGTTGCTGAGAAGCGGTTCCAGACAAAGTGAGACGACGAAAAATCCAGAATTTTAATCATTTAAGGGGCCATAACTCTGGGTGTAAAAAGTCAATCCGAAAAAAATTTGTGCGTGCATCACCACAGCATAATAATACATATTTATTTCAAGTTTCATTTAATTCCATGCAATAGTTGCTGAGAAACAGTTCCCGACAAAAAAGTGAGACGACGAAAAATCCAGAATTTCAATCATTTAAGGGGCCATAACTCTGGATGTAAAAAGTAAATCCGGAAAAAAATGCGCGTGCATCACCACAGCATAATAATACATATGCATTTCAAGTTTCATTTAATTCCATGCAATAGTTGCTGAGAAACGGTTCCGGACAAAGTGAGACGACGAAAAATCCAGAATTTCGATCATTTAAGGGGCCATAACTCTGGATGTAAAAAGTCAATCCAGCAAAAAATTGCGCGTGCATCACCGCAGCATAATAATACATATTTATTTCACGTTTCATTTAATTCCATGCAATAGTTGCTGAGAAACAGTTCCGGACAAAGTGAGATGACGAAAAAATCCAGAATTTCAATCATTTAAGGGGCCATAACTCTGGATGTAAAAAGTCAATCCGAAAAAAAAAAATTGCGCATGCATCACTGCAGCATAATAATACATATTTATTTCAATTTTCATTTAATTCCATGCAATAGTTGCTGAGAAACGGTTCCGGACAAAGTGAGATGACGAAAAATCCAGAATTTCAATCATTCAAGGGGCCATAACTCTGGATGTAAAAAGTCAATCCGAACGGATTCAACTTCGGAGGGTGAAGTAGAGACAGAGTTCAGGCTATGTCCAGGACGGGGAATGTCATATGATAAAGTGGCATTTGTTTCGTCAAGTTCGGTTTGTCCTACAAAGAAATCGTTCATCAGCCTTGCCTTATCATCCTCTTCTGTGTAGACAATATCATCTTTATATAAGGGAGGGACTGAGGATGATTGGTCAGGTTTTATAAACTGCTTAAGGGTCTTCCACCAGTCACGTGGTCCTATATCGTTATTACTAAGTTTTGCCGCCAATTTGTCTATTTGCTGTTGTTTAAGCTTGCGAATTTCTGCTGTAGTTTTATTCCTTACGCGTTTATAGCTTTCAAAGTCTGTTATGTTATTTGTTGTTTTAAATTTTTTATATAAACGTTTGCGTTTTCTAATTAATTTTTTAGCGTCGTTTGTTAACCAGGAAGGATCAGATTGCCGTATCTTAACTCTTTTATTGGGAATATGTTTGTCAGCTAGTTCTGAGATACGTCTTGTTACATTTGATGCATAAATGTCTATATCATTGTTCTTGAGTGTTTCCCAGTCAGTTTCTCGAATATCGCGAGAAAAAGATTCATAGTCACCACGATCAAATAACCATATATGCCTGTAAAAGGCAGGAACTACATTTTTATGAAAGTTTAATACAAAATAGACTGGACAATGGTATCTAATATTTTGATCGAGAAATGGGTCACCTACCCCGCTTAAAAGTATACTATTTTTATTGGCAGTAAAGACCAAATCTATAATAGAAGATGAGTTTTCAGTGAAGTGGGTCGGCTCCACGATTATCTGGTCTATACTGAATTGTTGACAAATATCAGAAATTTTCTGGTTAGATGCGTTTTTTAGGGTATCGAAATTGAGGTCACCTGTAATAAATACATCGTTTATATTACAATCAAAGGCAAGACTAATTGAATCTTCAATAGCAGACAAGATTTGAGAAGGGGAGTTAGGGGGTCTATAGAATGCTCCTAGAAGAAATTTTCTATGGTGAACTGCGACCTCGACCCAGACGCACTCAATATTCGGTAATTCAAGATCGCTCCTGCGACGGGAGAATATATTATCCTTTATGTAGACGCATACCCCTCCGTGATTATCTCCACCTCGATCACGGCGGTAAAGTTTAAAGCCATCTATTTTTATGGAGTCGTCAGGTATATTTTGGTTAAGCCAAGTTTCTGTTAAGCAAATGATAGAAAAGTTTCTTAGTTCAGTTCCTATCAAATCAATTTTATTAGTAATGCTTTGGATGTTGTAATGAACTATGGAGAAGTATTTTGATAGTAACGCGTCGTCCATGGTTATTGAGTCAGTCTCAGTTTGAGATAGATTCGGACCGGGGTTGAGTTCGATGTCCCCTGATCGTAGTAATAAAAGTGATAGGATTATTAATAATTCAAAAAGCGTAATGTGTTTTATACCTTTAACTTTGCATTGGCGAACGTAATGTAAGCCTATCCGCATCCTGTAAAGTTGTATATCACTCATTCAATCCTGAGAAAATGTCCAATGGATGCGGCTAGTGCCAGCAACATGCGGACAATATATTTCGGATACCAGCATCGTCCGTGATTTAACATTTCGTTTAAGTGAAAATCAGGTAATACAGTCAATTAGCCAACGTGTTAATTTGGACGATGCTAGTACCGGTTTAATTTGAATCCTGTCCATAGTAATACCAATCGTGATTGAAAGTGAGAAAGAATAAAATTCCTCGTGGAGCAAAGTTATGGTAAAGTGAAAAACAGCAAAAATAAGTACAAAATATAACATAATGTTACAGGTAAAACAAGATAAATAAGGATAAAGGACAAATATTTTTAATTAATAATGTCAACATCAGCTATTGAGAAATTGACTGTCTATAACAGACTGGAAACAATTTCATAAAAAAGAGTATTGTTTAGCTTCATGAACAAAAAAGAACCATGCTTGATTGGACCGTCACAGCGGTCATACAGCGTCGAAACAAGGCTCAGCAAATGTCTAATCGACGTCGCGATGTCAAATCGATGCTGTACCAGTGTTGTTCCATCGCTATACGCCCACTGGAATAAGTAAGATCTCTCAACCCAAGACTTGACAATAATGATACAATAACAGTTCGATACTTTTAAGCAAGTATAAACGGAATATAAGTTAAGCACATTTGAGCCGGGGCATGGCAACCCGAATTGTAACTTCCAAAGAAGAAAAGAAAAGAAAACTGCCAATTTATACTGTAAAACAAGGTAAAAATGAAATTTGTGCAAGTCTTCAGAGGGTCACGTGGACCCGGCCAAGACATAAGCACCTATGGCCGTCAGTATTGTTTCACATGTTTCTCCATGCCGCGGCTCTTCAGTAGCACGAGATAACCGTGTTTAAGTCAGATACACAGATTACCTGCTGTCGATGAAATCAATAGGTCAGACATGAGACAGAACGTGAAAAAAGAAAATAGATTTTAGTCAAAGGCAACAGTGAATCTTAATTAGTGGAATACTTGATACAGATGTAAGTACATGAACAGATCACATGCGTTTCATTTAAACCCATTCCGTACTGGAAACTCCAAAACGGGTAAATGGCAAACAGTGTAGACCCAGATCAGACGCCGCAGAACGCGGCGCCTGATCAGGGCCTTCACTGTTTGTAGGAGGTTCAGCGATTTTTTTTGTTTTGTTTTTTTTTTTTGTTTTGAGAAAAGCACAACCTTTCATCCCCCCAAATTTTGAATTGGACTCCTGCTATATATAATGAGGAAGATTCCATTTGGTACCAAATGGGTAACACGCACAGTAAAACATTGTTTCGACTACTCGTTACATTTAGTATGAGCCGTTGTATAAGACAACAGAAACCTTTAGGTTGGTCACGACAACAGATGGAAAAGAAAAACTCAAACATACTTCAAATTGAAGTTAGCGTCGCATGGTGAATTTTAAGATTTATAAGAGTGCTAATTTTCGGATCTAGTTCAAGTCATGGTCTTACTCTCGAGCAAGGCCATTCATTGACACTAGTCCATTCGTGTACCTCACATTATCATGACTCCATGTCTCCGCCTTGTCGAAACGAAACACAAGGTCGGAGCGTCAGAGTCATGATCTGGTACCTAATAAAAATAATAAAAGAAAATATCATCACGAAAACGCACCTATACAATTTTGAACCCTTTGTACCCCACCTTTATATAGTAAAACTGTGGTTCAAAGGGGTAAACCTTATTGTTCTTATTCCCGCCCCAAAACACAAACCGCGATTGCTCGCTAGAACCGCCTCAATGAGGCTATTCTAACGAGCACCCGCAATCCATATTCCAAGCAGAGAAAAAAATATCACAATTTTTCTCTTTTTTTCGGTGATAAAGGTTACATTGTAATTGCATAGGCGCGCCCTCGTAATGTTCACAGTTTGCAATGAGTGAGTGAGTGCTCAAGCTCCGTGTTCCACCAACGGAGACGGGACCTCGGCTCAAAGACTCTTCCGAAAGTCAGGAGAAGCCCGGGACCGAACCTGCGACACCTGGTCCACAAGGCGAGCAACGCAACCACCACACCACGGAGACTTCTATAATAATTGCAATAATTAAATAAAGAGTTTCTTTTAATATACTTAGCCAAATTTTTCATTTTTTTTTTATAATTATTATTATCGTTAGGTAATGGTTGGCTTTTCAAGAGCGTACATTATCTTTCTTATTTCCGCTCCAAATACACCGTGGGTACTTGCCACGAGCACCACCAATACATACTTCGGAGCAGAAATAAGAAAACAAATACAAAAATAAATAAAGAATAGAAATATCATCTTAAATATGCCATACCCAAGTCCCTTTTACACACTCGATTCGTGGCAGATGCAAGAATGATGATTGCCTAGGGTTTCATTATATAGAAATTGTGAATTATAAAGAAATACTAGTGGAATATAATGCATATGTCCAAATTGTGTTACTCTCACTATTGAAAAAATAAAAACTTGTATTTGACTGTTCAAAGAAGTGAAATATAACATTTGGGGGCTACATTTTCTATTTTCAGCTAAAATAGAAGAACATTGTATTCAAAATGCAAAAACAATAAAAGTTTACTGAAGTAATATTCTGACAAAGCGACATTTCATCACGTCATTGAAAAACACAACTGACATAACGTCGTGGCGCCTTAGCAGTATGGATATAATAAAAAGAAAATTCAAATTCTTATCGTGAATATGACCCTCATTTCATCTCGCGTAGTGAAAAAAAAAGTACATAAAAATAAATAAATAAATGTATCGGTCATCCGTGCCTTCGGCATTCATGAAGTACACACTTCTTCACCTTATCTTGTCTTTGTGAGTGGCAACACAACACTTTCCTCCAAAGACTTCGTACAAAAAGCCTGGGCAAACAGTGCCGACCCAGATAAGACTACTGAGGGAGCCATCCAATCAGGGTCTGCACCGCAGCTAATATATACAAGTAACGTTCGCAAATTGTTGGAACTCCTAGGGAGAATATGGTAATAAAACCTTACGTGACAACGTCACATGCATGACCACAATTGAGGAGCTTGGGAAATCGCAGCGAGCCCTCCTCCCACGGTAATGCATGCAAGAACAGCGATCCCATAATCGGGATACACCAGCCCATTAATCAAGCAGCGGGCAACAAATGCACCTACCAGGCTTCTCCGATAGGCGCCCCTGCTGTCCGCCTTTATTGTGAAGAGGGTTTTCTCGCGACATCTCACTAATTTGGCTTGTGTAGATTTGGTACCGTAAAAAAAAAAACCAGGTACTTGTGCAGCTGTGTCTAGGCAAACAGTCCAGACCCAGACCAGACCGCTCCTAAGAGTAACAGTTTGATCAGCGTCATCACTATCTGTTATTCCCACCACATGTATCATAAAAGATCTATTCATAGATATACTATCCGTCGAGCAATAGCTGACAGTGACGTCACGGCTTGTTTTTGTTCTGAACAGTGCAAGGCTTATGGGGCTAACGGTAAAATAACTCAAATAGTCAGCTACGTCACTGCCAGCTATTTGTTGGTGAACTATACAGTTATGTGGTGGGAAATCCAAACAAATCAAATAACAACTCATGACTGCAGTAGTACTGCTGAAAGTTAAGTCACTAGACTATGACGTCGAATTGACGTTGCAAAGCCAGGTGCACACTATAGGTTTTGTGCATAATGTGATTCCAAATAAAACAGCAAGTGAGGACAAACAGACAGACATGTTACTCTAACAAGTTATGTATTTTGATTAAATGTTCGACATTAACATAATATTGTCAATATTTCGCCATGGCGATATTTTGTTTGTTTGGTTTGAGGTTTTAACGTCCCCGTCAACACTGTAAAGGTCATGAACAGGTTCAGAATCAGAATCAGAATTGTTACTGGTGACACGTCAAATGACATTCATACACCAGGACCTGTGATATGGGAAGTTAGTCCCTAGCTCTAACCAAAGATGTAAACTTAGCTACACAATCCTCAGCACCTTCAGCCGTCAAAATAATAGAATCGGGAAGGGCATTCCAATCTCTAATGGTTCGGGGGAAAAACGATTCTTTATAAATATCCGTTATTGCAGTAAGGGTCTGAAACGTCATTGAATGGTGTTTTCTACAATGCCTAGCTGGGGGAACAAGGTCATCTGTTGGAATGCTGGCAGCACCCTTTAGACCTTTGTATAAGAGTATGAGCCTACTGTCTCTTCTCCTTTTCTTTAGAGACTCCCATCTTAATTTTCCTAGAATTCCAGTCATGCTCCCAGTTTCAAAGCAATAATTTCCAGTTACAAATCTAGCAGCTTTTTCAATTTCTTCATTTAGGACCACTCCGCTTGGGTCCCAGATGCAACTACCATATTCCAAGATTGGGCGAACAAGTCCCCTGTATGCTGTTTCTTTCACATCCTGAGGACACTGATGAAGATTTCGCCTCAGGAAACCAAGTGTTCTATTCGCCTTTGTACACATATTGCTAATGTGTGTATTCCATCTCAAATCGTGAGTGATTGTCACACCAAGGTATTTAATGGAATTCACATTTTCGAGGACCGTTCCCTCTAAGGTGTAAGAAGCCTCAACTTTATTAGATCTCTTCCTTGTTATCTGCATAATATTGCATTTAACTGGTTGAAATCTCATGCCTCATTTTCTGGCCCAACATCCTAATCTATCTATGTCAGCCTGAAGTTTCAGTGAGTCATCTGTATCTCTAATTTCCCGGTAACAAACACAGTCATCTGCGAACAGTCTTATTTCTGAGTCTATATCAGTGGAAATATCATTGATGTACAGGGAGAACAATAGAGGACCAAGAACGGTCCCTTGTGGGACTCCAGACAAAACTGGCGCCCATACTGAAGATTCACCATTAACAACAACACGCTGTTTTCTGTAGCAAAGGAAGGAATCTATCCATTTAAGAGTCTTCCCACCAATTCCATAACCAAATAATTTGGATTTAAGTAGTTCATGAGGAGGGGTGTCAAAGGCCTTCTCAAAGTCCAGAATAAATGTGTCCACCTGCCCCCCTTTGTCCAGGATTTTTGCCCAATCATTAATAACCGTGCTCAACTGAGTTTCGCAACTATGCCTTTTCCTAAATGCATGTTGTCTGTCTGACAAAAGTTTATGTTCATCCAAGTGGGCCATGATGTTTGAGCAGACTATGTGTTCAAGCAATTTACATAGAACACAGGTCAGTGACACCGGGCGATAATTACGAGCAAGAGCCCTGTCCCCTTTTTTGAAAAGTGGACAGATGTTCGCTAGGAGCCATTCTTTGGGAATTTCACCCGTATCGAGCGATTGTTGGAAAAGATGAGCAAAAACTGGACCTAACTCGTTTGCTAGTTCCTTCAGGACTCTAGGATGAAGCTCATCAGGCCCTAAAGCTTTAGAAGGGTTCAAGCCTTTAAGTAATTTGATCACTCCCGCAGAGGATACAACAATATTTTCCATGAAAGGGGCCGATCTTCCAGTCAATGGAACCTCGTTGAACTCAGTTTTATTAAATGCATCATTGAATTGACCAACCGATTCCTCTGCCCTTTCAGAGTCCGATTCAGCGACCCCGTTCCCTCCTCTTTTATTAAGGGGTGGGATACCTTGCCTATCTTTCTTCTGGCTAGGTTCAAAGTACACAACTGTCGAAACAACATCGATCAGCGTTGAATCGGTGTTGCATCGACACCGAGTTATGAGAGCAGCATTAAAGTATTTTCAACATAATAACGCATTTATGAATAATAGTTACATGTCCATGCAAATTTGACCCCCTTAAACCCCGTCTTTACTGGGGCTTGCAGGGATACACATCATTCCTCACATCTCCGCCCAAAAACACAGTCCGCGGATAACCGTCAGAGGCGGTTCTAACGAGCATCCACAATCCATGTTTCGGGCAGAAACAAGAAAAATATCGAAATTTTTCATCTGAAATTTTTCATTTTTCGGTGGTAAAAATGTATTTGTTTAGGCTTGCCTTCGTAGTGCAGAATTACATGCACATGCAACTATGCATTCATAGATTGTGGGGGTTCTGGTACGTCCACTTGGTAAACATCAAGGTCCGATATACATGTGACTTTTAGTTTTTTTCCACTGTCATCAAGAATATGTGGATATCCAGCGTACACCCATGTTTTCGTAATTTTAGATTTTTTATTTCTCTTAAGTTTTCTGCACTCGAAGGCCAGTTGTTTTCTACTAGGGGTTAAGTCCTCGTTTATAAAAACATTCCTGACTTTGTCTGTACGTAGTTTAGCACGCCCTTTGAGGAGCTTAAGACGCGCAGAGCTGTTCGTAAATTTGACGATGCTTTCGCGACTCTTGGGGGAGGTAGGGCCCACGCTTTGTTCTTCCTCGTCATCATTATTTGTGTCAGACCTTCTACCTACCCTGTGTGCCCGATCTATATCATCTACTGAAATGTTCACATTCACATTTTTTGCGAAGTCAAGAACTCGAGCAGTCACATCCTCATTTTCAAACTCTTTAAGACCAGCTATACGTAAGCACATCCTACGCGAGTATTGCTCAATGTCATCATTTTTTACTGTCAACTGCCTGACTTCTTCCTCTAGATGCATGCACCGATTCTGAAGGCCTGTCATTTCAGCTCTTAAACTTTGAGTGGCTGCCTCAACTTTGATACTGACAATCTGGTCAATTTCCTGTTGCAGCATCTGTTTGATGAGTGCAGCGATCCTGATGACGTCCTGATCGGAGAGACCCGGCATTGGTGGCATGGTACTCTGAGGCAATCCCATCATTCCCATATTCACGGCCGACCCAGGAAACATCATAGGGTTGATGAACTGCGGCGGCGCGTTAACACCCCCTTGCATGTTGACGTTTAGATCTGGATTTGAAGGCGTTTCCGGATTCTGGTTCGGATTCCCCAACAAAGACTGAGATGGAGGTTGTGTTAAGCTAGGAGAATGCATTGTGGGATCAGGTCGAGTAGAATCAACACGGTTATTACTCGGAGACTCTGATGGTGAACGAGACCCAGATTCGCTCTCAGATTCGCAGTTGGATTCAGACTCTAATGGTGACTCTACTTCACAAACAGTCTTAAGTGAGGTTTCTGAGTCTGAATCGTTATGAGTTCTTGGTTCTAAATTCAACTGAGCCGGCTTTGGTGATGTATAAGGCTTAGTTTTCTTCGGTGAAGACTCTACCAGTGGTGAAGATTTATTACGTTTACACCGAGGCATCAGGCATCAGACAATAAGAGTCATTACAGCACTAGTTCACATTTCCCGTTTGTTAATCATTTAGCCATCAATAACACAGTATGGGAGCGGAAGTGAACGGCCATTTGCGATTGAACATCACTTGCGATTTGTACAGTGGACGATCAGTCACTTGCGGTATGATATTTTCGCCGACACGGTAAGTAATTTCATTTTTGTTCTGTGAACATAACGCCTACATGCGATATATATATCTTGCTGGTTAGATGGATGTTTTTATCATATTCCAACCACAGACATATGTTATTTTCTGGATGGCATTAGAAGAGCTAGATTGTTGATCACTTTGTTTATCGTTATGCAGTAACCGGTTGACACAAGTGTAAATATGCATAAAACGTGTGTAAAGAAGCATTTCCTTTGTTATTTAGCATTTTAGTCTTCTAATATTATCACTGATTGAATACAAATCAAAGACATCTTCAAAAATCTAAATCAGACCGAAGGACTGTTAAAAGTATGACACAGGGGAAAGGAAACGCTGTTCAGGTCACTTGCTTTTGTAAGTATTGGGATTGTACAGGTCAATTGCGATTAGTTTGAACGGTCACTTGTCAGGTGATATTCTGAATATGCTTAAGTCTTTCGCTTACTGGCACATTTTTCCCCATCTCCACCCTACTAACTCATACTGTATTGATGTATCACAACATCTCCTCTTTTCTGGCAAAAGAGAAAAGAGGCAAAAAAAAAAAAAAAAAAAACAAAAAAAAAAAAACAACAAAAAAAAAAAACTCCTGCCATTAGCCCAACTTTAACAGAAGTTATTTATAATGTGTATCTATTTATTTATTTATTTGTGGTCTCCCGCTTGTGGTTTCGCTTGTTGAGAATGCTATATGTCTTATTTGGAACCATGTCGATCAGACATTTTATTTGATTAGACCACAGGGCCAGTGGTATACTATGGAGTCACTGGTAGGCTGTTCAGATGATCAAACGATTTTTTATGCGACACCAACGACAAGGTGAGTGTGGTCCGATTTCTGCACGACAATGCAGATATGCAACAACAAGCCCATAATAAGTCAAAGCTTTCACATAAAAAAGAGGCCAACGGGCAGAGCTCTGACATAAAACAGCTATCACATTTGTACAAGCCCATATTTGCTGTCATATTTGTACATGCTATACAGACTATACATCAGCAAACTCTCGACCACGATAGACCACTGCTTATCCTATAAGCTCGCCTAGAGCATTCGGCTCTGATGATCTAAAAAAAACTTGCCCCGTCGTTAGCAAAATGTTGGGGTTACTTTTCAGTTAGTCTTCTATAAAGTGTCGGAAAGTTGTCTGCATAACGTCTCCAACAGTTTTCAAGCATTCCATTTGATATGATGTTACAAGCAATTTGCACATGTGCCATTTTAAAGATGAAAAAGCACTTTTTGTCAAAATTGCAGCATTTACAACTTTGACATTTCATACTTCTGTCGGCAGGATCCTGGGTGCAGACTGGCAATTAAAATATTGCCAAAGACAGTAAATTGTATAAAACATATTTCTGGAATATAACTTTAGACAGTATAATATGAGCTCATCGTAGAGCTAGAGTTTTGTAAAAGCTATACTGCATTTACCATATTCGTTCGTTTGGACGGCAGGGCTTGAGATGTCATTTCACCTCAATGTCGGGTAAAATCCAACAAAATTGGAAGCACCGTCTAAAATAACCTTCATAGTGTTGACGGGGACGTTAAATCCCGAATCAAACAAAAACAATTGTTTGTTTGATTTGAGGTTCAACGTCCCCGTCTACACTGTAAAAGTCATTTTCGAGGCGTTGCTTCCAATTTTGTTGGAATTTTACCCGACATTGAGATGAAATGACATCCCAAGCCCTGTCGCCCAGTCAAACCAATAGGGTTTATATGCAGGGACAACCCGACCCGCACCCCCTTCTAAGCGGTTTGCACAAGAACCACGACTCTAGGTCCTATGGTATTTGACGATCCGGCTCGCATCGCTTTGCCTGGGCAGGCTTATATCCTCAAAGCGGTTTACCTGCGTGGAAGCATCATGCAGCCCATCTATTTCTTCAAGCCCCGATGGGCGGGGATTGTAAAAAAAAATGTAACAAGTACCATGCATGGACTACACAAAGGGGGGCATTCAGCTTCCGGGCAGAGGTGAAACCGACCTCACATTAATGCAATCGCAAGGCGATCAAAATGTTATATTGACAGAGGAGATAACTCAAATATCATGTCAGTTAGAGTCGTGGTTCTTCCGCATGGTACGTCTGCTCCACTTCGTTCACAAGAAACATCAATATGTCTCAACAGTAATTGAAGTTGTGGCCATCTTAAGGTTTTGTCTATGGATGGGCGGACAGGCGGGCGTACGGATGGACAGACGATGATCATTATATCCCCGAACTTAATATTCTGTCAGTGGATGAATAGGTGGCTTTGCCAGTCATGAAATATATTTTTCTGCGCTTCACTCTATGAAATAAATACGCCCCGTCCATCGGGGTTTGAAGAAATAGAAAGGCTTAATGGTGCTTCCACGCAGAGCTGAAACTGACCACACATATCTTTTGACCTTCAACTGTGACCTTGACCTTGAGTTGGCATGGTTTATTTATGTGTTATGCACATCAGCTCACTGATGGGGACATTTGACCAACATTTAATGAAAATCCTTTGAAGGGTAAAGGAGATATGGAATGGACACAAAATTCAAAGTTTCAAACTCGTGACCTTCCAATGTGACCTTGATCTGGTGTCGACATAATTCATATATGGACTCTGCACGTGAGCTCACTGAGGGGGAAAACTGACCAAAGTTTAATGAAAATCCTTTGAGGGGTAAAGGAGATATGGAACGGACAAAAAATCAAAGTTTTATACTCGTTACCTTCAAATGTGACCTTGACCTTGCGTCGGCATGGTTCATTTATGGGTTCTGCACATCAGCTCACTTAGAAGAATAATTGACCAAAGTTTAATGAAAATCTATCAAAGGGTTCACGAGATACGGAGCGGACAAAAAATTCCGGAGCGGACAAGTGTTACGGACAGACACACGGACGGACAGACGGACGAAAGGACATGGGTTTTGCACATCAGCTCACTGAGAAGAACATTTGACCAAAGTTTAATGAAAATCCTTCCAATGGTAAAGGAGATATGGAACGGACAAAAAATTCCAAGTTTCAAACTCGTGACCTTCAACCGAGACCTTGACCTTGAGTCTGTATGGTTCATCTATGGGTTCTGCACACCAACTCACTGAGACGAATAATTGACCAAAGTTTAATGAAAATCTATCAAAGGTTTCAGGAGATATGGAGCGGACGAGAAAGTGTTACGGACAGACAGACAGACGGAAAGACGACAGACGGACAGACGGATGGACAGACGAAGGCCATTCCTATAATCCCCGCCCCGCTTCGCGGCGGGGGATTAATTAAATGCTTTGTGAGTTATATTACAAGTAATTAAATGTTACTGAAAGAGTCAAAGAAAATATGCAAACGTGGCTTTAGGCTCTGTCCATCGAGGTTTGGAGAAATAGACTGGGATGTATTGTGCTTCCAAGTTGATGTGAAACCGATCGCACATGAGTAATGATAAACCGCTTAGAAGGTCGACGACTGTCCTGACAAAGTGGTGCTAGTCGGTCCGTCTATGCATATAAACCCTATTGGTTTGTTTGGGCGGTGTGGACTGAGATGTCATTTCATCTCAGTGTCTGTTAAAAGCCACAGCATTGGAAGCAACGTCCGCAAGATTACCTGAATAGTGTTGACTTGGACGAAGCACTTCAAATCATATAAAGCGCGTGTTTTCACTTGATAACTCGGAAGTGAAAAGAGTTCCACACCATGCTGATAACACAGTAGTAATTTCCCAATCATATAAGAAGGAAGTGCTTTGGTTATTTGATGTCAATATCTGATCAGACTTCATAGAATGACCCTAAATCACAAAAAATCATGTTAAGTGTGAAATCACCATCGCAAGTGACTTTTCAATTTCAGTGCTCAACTTGGCAAGTGACTGTTCAACTCCAATGATTACAGAGCGCAAGTGACCGTTCAATCCAATGTCAAGTGACCGTTCAGTTGATCTAAAGTGATGGGAATACAAGTTAAGATTTAGCTGCCTTATTTTACATCAGTGTATACATCCTTTTGGTCAGTAGGCTTTATAGTTTATTAAAGATGCCAGGAAAACTAAAAAAAGTGGCCTCTAAATATTTATCCGTCATTTAATCCACTTTTTAGTAACGTGTGCCAGCAACAGCGAAACACATGTCAACTGATCACCATCGTTAATTCCACCGATAGGATCAATGACACCAACGAAATCATTATCAATAAAGTGACACATATATGGACAACTTACACAAATAAAAGCAATGGCCAACACCTCACGCTAATGGCTTCTGTGTTTACATATTTGATATACCACGTGATAATGTCATATCGCAAGTGACTGATCGTCCACTGTACAAATCGCAAGTGATGTTCAATCGCAAATGACTGTTCACTTCCGCTCCCATACTGTGAATAAAGTCACTTTCCCGTCCTCAGAAGCTCATAATTATAGTTCATTCATAATGCTGATATAAAAATATTGACTCACATACATATTATAAAGTCCTTTATTCCTTTTTTCCTTAGAAAATTCACATTTTATCGCTGCAACATTCAAAGTGCATATCAATGACAATCACGTGACCTTAATCCCTGAAGGCTCTGTTATAAACTGTCTTTGTTATTGTTTACCTTAGTATCAACCGCTGACTGCTGGTTACCAAGGTAAACTGGAAATAGAAAAGGAGGGTAGTGTATTTCATTTTCAAAAAGGACCAAATTATTCTCATTTCTATTTTACAAAATTTATATGGACGTGTTCGCAATACATTTGCCAACATACTCCCGCTTGCACAGAATAAAAATAACAACTTACAAAAAAGTTATGACAATATATTCATCAGTTTTTGTCGCTTCATTCAGTGGTTTTACTATATATTCTATACATTTAGAGGGTGCCTCCAATTATATGTAAAAAGGACCAAAAAGTTGTTGATAAAACTTCATGAAAAATGCATGTGTGCATTCGTAAAAGAATGCAGAATCATGAACCGCTGGCACAGAAAAGATATTGCTATTACTATTTATTTTATAGGGAAATAATTATCAATTTCCTATATAAGTCTATGTATTTACTTTAACCGACTGCAGTTACCTGGATGTCCGTTAAAGTTCGACATGATGAAACAATGTGCCTACAAGATGATAATCTACAGTACCTATATCTACCGACTACGGGACTACAGAATACCAATCTCTTCCGACTACATGACCACAGAGTTAATGACCATGGGCCTAGTTGAGGCTAATTCACATAATAGGGCTCACATATAGCAAAAGTTAGGGACATGTTACGGGAAAATAGAATACGCAAAAATAGCTTATGACACATTTCCTCAAAGTATGCGGTATGCTACAGAAAACTTTAAACAAAAGAATTATAAAAAAAAAACAGTAGAACTCCAGTGGCTCGAACACCGATGGCTCGTTTACCATGGCTGAGTCGAACCCGTTCTTGAGTACCTAGAGAATGTCTCTACATAAGAAAAAGAGGGAACATTAGGGATATTATCGTCTTTTTTCTTGCAAATGTATACTGTGTGTACTCATTAGAATCGCATCTTGAGGCGATTCAAATGAGTACACACAGCATACATTTATATTATAGAACACCGAAAAGAAGTCCCAAAATTACCCACTTATGCCTCCTGGAAATAGCCCACAGTGGCTCGAACTACCCCTGTCTCGAACAGATTTTGGTGGTCCCAAAGGTGTTCGAGCCATTGAAGTTTGACTGTATATGGCAAATGCAGGTACATATAACCACAAACTGTGACATTTAAGTAAATGTCATTGGGACATAATGATAACTGCATGTTCCGAAGATAAAACATGTAATATGTCTATTGGAGTAACAACCTGCAATATAATAATGACAATGACCCGATAAAAAACGAGTATGAAGGCTAAACATATCTCAATCATTCTCACAGAATAGCAGTCTTCGTTTTTGATTTTGTCTAACTTTGACCCTTGCCGTAGTCGTGACATAGGAAAACGGAACAGCAACCAAAATATCCAAACCTACACTGTAAAAAATTAATGGAAACATTACACCAAAACTGGTGGCAGCTGAGCTGCCACCAGTTTTGGTTTAAGTTATCTCTATTGTATGCTCGGTAACTTTTCACCGACTAGCCGGCTATTAATCCAGATAAATGGTGTAATTACGCACCCGAAACTCGACGAAAAGTTTACACTATAGTGTAACTGATCTTCATTACCGGTGTAAATGTGCAATCCTTCAGTCGCTGTAACATTACACCAATAATTAAGACTGGCTACACAGTGTACATTTGTGTAGTGTAATTATTTTTTTATTTTTGTTTTTTTATTGGTATAGAACTTATCATACTCTGATAACCCTTTCTTAGGGTACCTTTGATACACTTCTTATAGGGTATCAGTTACCATTTTTTCAATGGTAATGTTAGAACCTCCATAAAATGCTGGTTTAAAAATGTGGACTTTCCATTAGATTTTGTTTAAATTCTTTATTAAATAGAAAATGTGTTTATACTGACATGGAGTTTATCTCATTTTTATCTTATTCAGCAGTATTTTCATTACACATGAAGCAACCGTATTATCAATATTAATAATTAAATAATTTGTATGACATTGATGTCGTTTTGAGCTATATGACACGAAAGAGGAACAAAATAACATATGTCGTACATATAGCACATCTTATACGACTAGTTACACGATTCGACAAGAAACGTTAACTTACGTTACGATGAAACAAAACACAAGCATTGGTGCAGCAAAGCACCGATAAGCTGGAGAGATAACACTTTCAAAGTGTAATTACTTTTTTACACTGAACATAACATAATATTATCCATCATTTGAAGAAATATTACACCAGTTGTTAGTTACACTGAAAAAGTGTAATGTTCACAGTTACACCGTCCTTCAAAAAATATTACCCTGTAGTATGACTAAAATTACCCTAATTAATAGCAAATGTTACACCATAAATAATGTAATTAGTTCAAACACCAATTGATATGAAACGTAAAACTTGTTTTACAGAATCGTTACACCAAACACTAAATTTGCAGCCCTACACCAAATTTTGAATAAACTATACAAGTTACCAGTGTATTGTTACTCAAAGTTACATTTTACACCCAAAATGGTATATGGTTCGAATTCACATGAGTTTTAGTGTAAACTTTACTCTGCCTTCAGGTATAATTAACACCTATTTTTTACAGTGTAGCAATCGACTCCAGATGATTGGCTGTGCAATGCCATTGACAAAACCACTCTCGCTCTTTTGACAAGAAGGACTACACTTAAACACGTGACAAAATGAAGAAGGAAGCCATTGCTTCTTGCTTTTGTAAGCTATGAAGTTACTTCTATGCTAATAACCCTATTGGTTTCATTGGGCGACAGGGCTTGAGATGTCATTTCATCTCAATGTCGGTAAAAGTCCCACAAAATTGGAAGCAACGTCTTCAAAATGACCTTAACAGTGTTGACGGGGACGTTAAACCTCAAATCAAACAAACAAGTTACTGGTAAGTTTCCATGAACTTTAATTGGCCTCCGCCCATCGGGGCTTGAAGAAATAGATTGGGCTGCATGATGCTTCCACGCAGAGCTGAAACCGACCGCACATGAGCACTGGTAAACTGCTAAGGTTCTAAGTCTTGCCCAGGAAAAGTGTTGCGAGTCGGACCGTCCATCCATATACACTACGTTGGTTTCATTGGGCGACAGGGCTTGAGATGTCATTTCATCTCAATGTCGGGTAAAAGTACCACAAAATTGGAAACAACGTCTCCAAAATGATCTATACAGTGTTGACGGGAACGTTAAACCTCAAATCAGACAAACAATTTCCGTAAATTTTAAAGATTTCTAGCTTTTCTGATTTTTCCGATGCCTAGATTCATGTTATATATTTTAAGAAGAAAAAAATGTCTACTTTAAACACTTTGTAAACGTCATTTGTCAGATGTTAATGTTGAACACTCCATTTATCTATAGTGAAACTTAAAAACTCGAAATCGGATAACTCGTTTATCTTGGCTCATTCGAACACAACTTTAAGTCTCTAGACCGGCCCCCGCCCATCGGGGCTTGAAGAAATAGATTGGGCTGCATGATGATTCCACGCAGAGCTGAAACTGACTGCATAGCACTTGAGTACTGGTAAACTGCGTGGAGGCTCTAAGCCCGCCCAGGAAAAGTGGTGCGAGTTGGGCCGTCCATGCACATAAACCCTATAGGTTTCATTGGGCGGCAGGGCTTGAGATTTCATTTCATTTCAGTGTCGGGTAAAAGTCCCACAAAATTGGAAGCAACGTCTCCAAAATGACCTATACAGTGTTGACGGGGACGTTAAACCTCAAATCAAACAAACAAATTTAAGTCCCAAGAGAGTTCATTCAATAGTGCGAGGTCGCCATTTTCTTGGGCATTTTGTGTAGGGTTTATTGAATTTATCCTTGAAAGGTGTGTTATGTGTGCACATTAGAATCGCCTCATTGAGGCGATTCTAATGAGTACAAACAACACAACATTCAATTTTATATCGTTAAGATATCCTTAATTTATTTCGTAAAGATCAGGAAGATTAACTTTTGAATAAATTCTGAAACAAGTAATGAAATCTTGTTGTTCAATTATGACCTTTTGAAAAGTTTTGACATGTAGGGGCAAGCATATTGTTGGGGGTGGCTGGGGGCATCACGTGAACAAGTCCGTGAAATGGCGAACCCCCTAAACCCCACTTAGAAAACTGGGGTTTACGGGGGTAAACATTATTTTTCTTATTTCTGTTCGAAGACATAGGTTGCGGGTACTCGTTAGAACCGCCTCATTGAGGCGGTTCTAACGAGCACCCACAACCTATGTTTGGAGCATTTATAAGAAAAATATTAAGGATTTTCATCAGATTAGTAGCCATTTTGGAGATGTAAAAAATCACTATGTCACACGGGTGAGTTATCGTAATGCATAGTATTTTACAAACAGCATTTCTAGTTATGTTTTGTGATATCACTTATTCTTTTTTAATAATAACTAATGGGCTTAGAATTCTGAAACTTTGTCGGCAAGGTGGTTATAAACTGATCATTACGAAAACACGCCTATACAAATACATTGTGGACTTTACAGCCAAAACAACGAACATTTTAAGATGAAAATATCGTGATATTTTTCTTATTTCTGCTCAAAATATAGATTGTGGTCATCGAGGCGTTTCTAACGAGTACCCACAATCTATATTTTAGAAGGAAGGTGAATTTGGTGTGATTTTCGTTTTTCGTTTTTCGATATTCATTTTCAGGTGAAGTTGGTTTGATTTTCGTTTTTCGTTTTTCGATATTCATTTTCAGGTGAAGTTGGTTTGATTTTCGTTTTTCGTTTTTCGATATTCGAATTGAGGCCGAATATCGTATTTTGACATTCAAAATCCTAGTTTGACATTCGATTTGGCGAAGAAAATCGTATTTTGACATTCAAAATCCTAGTTTGACATTCGATTTGGCGCTGAATATCGTATTTTGACATTCAAAATCCTAGTTTGACATTCGATTTGGCGCTGAATATCGTATTTTGACATTCAAAATCCTAGTTTGACATTCGATTTGGCGAAGAAAATCGAATTTTGACATTCAAAATCCTAGTTTGACATTCGATTTGGCGCTGAATATCGTATTTTGACATTCAAAATCCTAGTTTGACATTCGATTTGGCGAAGAAAATCGTATTTTGACATTCAAAATCCTAGTTTGACATTCGATTTGGCGCTGAATATCGTATTTTGACATTCAAAATCCTAGTTTGACATTCGATTTGGCGAAGAAAATCGTATTTTGACATTCAAAATCCTAGTTTGACATTCGATTTGGCGAAGAAAATCGTATTTTGACATTCAAAATCCTAGTTTGACATTCGATTTGGCGAAGAAAATCGTAGTTTGACATTCAAAATCCTAGTTTGACATTCGATTTGGCGAAGAAAATCGTAGTTTGACATTCAAAATCCTAGTTTGACATTCGATTTGGCGAAGAAAATCGTAGTTTGACATTCAAAATCCTGGTTTGACATTCGATTTGGCGAAGAAAATCGTAGTTTGACATTCAAAATCCTTGTTTGACATTCGATTTGGCGAAGAAAATCGTAGTTTGACATTCAAAATCCTAGTTTGACATTCGATTTGGCGCTGAATATCGTATTTTGACATTCAAAATCCTAGTTTGACATTCGATTTGGCGAAGAAAATCGTATTTTGACATTCAAAATCCTAGTTTGACATTCGATTTGGCGAAGAAAATCGTATTTTGACATTCAAAATCCTAGTTTGACATTCGATTTGGCGAAGAAAATCGTAGTTTGACATTCAAAATCCTAGTTTGACATCGATTTGGCGAAGAAAATCGTAGTTTGACATTCAAAATCCTAGTTTGACATTCGATTTGGCGCTGAATATCGTATTTTGACATTCAAAATCCTAGTTTGACATTCGATTTGGCGAAGAAAATCGTATTTTGACATTCAAAATCCTAGTTTGACATTCGATTTGGCGAAGAAAATCGTATTTTGACATTCAAAATCCTAGTTTGACATTCGATTTGGCGAAGAAAATCGTATTTTGACATTCAAAATCCTAGTTTGACATTCGATTTGGCGAAGAAAATCGTATTTTGACATTCAAAATCCTAGTTTGACATTCGATTTGGCGCTGAATATCGTATTTTGACATTCAAAATCCTAGTTTGACATTCGATTTGTCGAAGAAAATCGTATTTTGACATTCAAAATCCTAGTTTGATATTCGATTTGGCGAAGAAAATCGTATTTTGACATTCAAAATCCTAGTTTGACATTCGATTTGGCGAAGAAAATCGTAGTTTGACATTCAAAATCCTAGTTTGACATTCGATTTGGCGAAGAAAATCGTAGTTTGACATTCAAAATCCTAGTTTGACAATCGATTTGGCGCTTAATATCGTATTTTGACATTCAAAATCATAGTTTGACATTCGATTTGGCGAAGAAAATCGTATTTTGACATTCAAAATCCTAGTTTGACATTCGATTTGGCGAAGAAAATCGTATTTTGACATTCAAAATCCTAGTTTGACATTCGATTTGGCTAAGAAAATCGTAGTTTGACATTCAAAATCCTAGTTTGACATTCGATTTGGCGAAGAAAATCGTAGTTTGACATTCAAAATCCTAGTTTGACATTCGATTTGGCGCTGAATATCGTATTTTGACATTCAAAATCCTAGTTTGACATTCGATTTGGCGAAGAAAATCGTATTTTGACATTCAAAATCCTAGTTTGACATTCGATTTGGCGAAGAAAATCGTAGTTTGACATTCAAAATCCTAGTTTGACATTCGATTTGGCGAAGAAAATCGTATTTTGACATTCAAAATCCTAGTTTGACATTCGATTTGGCGAAGAAAATCGTATTTTGACATTCAAAATCCTAGTTTGACATTCGATTTGGCGAAGAAAATCGTATTTTGACATTCAAAATCCTAGTTTGACATTCAATTTGGCGAAGAAAATCGTAGTTTGACATTCAAAATCCTAGTTTGACATTCGATTTGGCGAAGAAAATCGTAGTTTGACATTCAAAATCCTAGTTTGACATTCGATTTGGCGAAGAAAATCGTAGTTTGACATTCAAAATCCTAGTTTGACATTCGATTTGGCGCTGAATATCGTATTTTGACATTCAAAATCCTAGTTTGACATTCGATTTGGCGAAGAAAATCGTATTTTGACATTCAAAATCCTAGTTTGACATTCGATTTGGCGAAGAAAATCGTAGTTTGACATTCAAAATCCTAGTTTGACATTCGATTTGGCGAAGAAAATCGTAGTTTGACATTCAAAATCCTAGTTTGACATTCGATTTGGCGAAGAAAATCGTAGTTTGACATTCAAAATCCTAGTTTGACATTCGATTTGGCGAAGAAAATCGTAGTTTGACATTCAAAATCTTTGTTTGACATTCGATTTGGCGCTGAATATCGTATTTTGACATTCAAAATCCTAGTTTGACATTCGATTTGGCGAAGAAAATCGTATTTTGACATTCAAAATCCTAGTTTGACATTCGATTTGGCGCTGAATATCGTATTTTGACATTCAAAATCCTAGTTTGACATTCGATTTGGCGCTGAATATCGTATTTTGACATTCAAAATCCTAGTTTGACATTCGATTTGGCGAAGAAAATCGTATTTTGACATTCAAAATCCTAGTTTGACATTCGATTTGGCGAAGAAAATCGAATTTTGACATTCAAAATCCTAGTTTGACATTCGATTTGGCGAAGAAAATCGTAGTTTGACATTCAAAATCCTAGTTTGACATTCGATTTGGCGAAGAAAATCGTAGTTTGACATTCAAAATCCTAGTTTGACATTCGATTTGGCGAAGAAAATCGTAGTTTGACATTCAAAATCCTAGATTGACATTCGATTTGGCGCTGAATATCGTATTTTGACATTCAAAATCCTAGTTTGACATTCGATTTGGCGAAGAAAATCGTATTTTGACATTCAAAATCCTAGTTTGACATTCGATTTGGCGAAGAAAATCGTATTTTGACATTCAAAATCCTAGTTTGACATTCGATTTGGCGAAGAAAATCGTATTTTGACATTCAAAATCCTATTTTGACATTCGATTTGGCGAAGAAAATCGTAGTTTGACATTCAAAATCCTAGTTTGACATTCGATTTGGCGAAGAAAATCGTAGTTTGACATTCAAAATCCTAGTTTGACATTCGATTTGGCGAAGAAAATCGTAGTTTGACATTCAAAATCCTAGTTTGACATTCGATTTGGCGCTGAATATCGTATTTTGACATTCAAAATCCTAGTTTGACATTCGATTTGGCGAAGAAAATCGTATTTTGACATTCAAAATCCTAGTTTGACATTCGATTTGGCGAAGAAAATCGTATTTTGACATTCAAAATCCTACTTTGACATTCGATTTGGCGAAGAAAATCGTAGTTTGACATTCAAAATCCTAGTTTGACATTCGATTTGGCGAAGAAAATCGTAGTTTGACATTCAAAATCCTAGTTTGACATTCGATTTGGCGCTGAATATCGTATTTTGACATTCAAAATCCTAGTTTGACATTCGATTTGGCGAAGAAAATCGTAGTTTGACATTCAAAATCCTAGTTTGACATTCGATTTGGCGAAGAAAATCGTAGTTTGACATTCAAAATCCTAGTTTGACATTCGATTTGGCGAAGAAAATCGTAGTTTGACATTCAAAATCCTAGTTTGACATTCGATTTGGCGCTGAATATCGTATTTTGACATTCAAAATCCTAGTTTGACATTCGATTTGGCGAAGAAAATCGTATTTTGACATTCAAAATCCTAGTTTGACATTCGATTTGGCGAAGAAAATCGTAGTTTGACATTCAAAATCCTAGTTTGACATTCGATTTGGCGAAGAAAATCGTAGTTTGACATTCAAAATCCTAGTTTGACATTCGATTTGGCGCTGAATATCGTATTTTGACATTCAAAATCATAGTTTGACATTCGATTTGGCGAAGAAAATCGTATTTTGACATTCAAAATCCAAGTTTGACATTCGATTTGGCGAAGAAAATCGTAGTTTGACATTCAAAATCCTAGTTTGACATTCGATTTGGCGAAGAAAATCGTAGTTTGACATTCAAAATCCTAGTTTGACATTCGATTTGGCGAAGAAAATCGTAGTTTGACATTCAAAATCCTAGTTTGACATTCGATTTGGCGCTGAATATCGTAGTTTGACATTCAAAATCCTAGTTTGACATTCGATTTGGCGCTGAATATCGTATTTTGACATTCAAAATCCTAGTTTGACATTCGATTTGGCGAAGAAAATCGTATTTTGACATTCAAAATCCTAGTTTGACATTCGATTTGGCGCTGAATATCGTATTTTGACATTCAAAATCCCAGTTTGACATTCGATTTGGCGAAGAAAATCGTATTTTGACATTCAAAATCCTAGTTTGACATTCGATTTGGCGCTGAATACCGTATTTTGACATTCAAAATCCTAGTTTGACATTCGATTTGGCGCTGAATATCGTATTTTGACATTCAAAATCCTAGTTTGACATTCGATTTGGCGAAGAAAATCGTATTTTGACATTCAAAATCCTAGTTTGACATTCGATTTGGCGAAGAAAATCGTATTTTGACATTCAAAATCCTACTTTGACATTCGATTTGGCCCTGAATATCGTATTTTGACATTCAAAATCCTAGTTTGACATTCGATTTGGCGCTGAATATCGTATTTTGACATTCAAAATCCTAGTTTGACATTCGATTTGGCGAAGAAAATCGTATTTTGACATTCAAAATCCTAGTTTGACATTCGATTTGGCGAAGAAAATCGTATTTTGACATTCAAAATCCTAGTTTGACATTCGATTTGACGAAGAAAATCGTATTTTGACATTCAAAATCCTAGTTTGACATTCGATTTGGCGAAGAAAATCGTATTTTGACATTCAAAATCCTAGTTTGACATTCGATTTGGCGAAGGAAAATCGAATTTTGACATTCAAAATCCTAGTTTGACATTCGATTTGGCGCTGAATATCGTAATTATAGATATCAATAATGTTAATTATAGATATCTACTATTTGATTTATAGATATCTATAATTTGATTTATAGATATCTGTATTAAAATTATAGATATCTCGAAATTGTATTAAAAAGTAAAACAGCACACCATAGCTGCA